>WEIT01034502.1:0-32882 GCA_013389985.1 Dryoscopus gambensis
TGTGTCCCCTCCTGGGAGCACTGGCATCATCAGCCACACAGCAGAACCGACGGACTCACAGGCCTGCTTCAAGGAAGGAATTAGAGTATGGAAACAGGCCGTGGGCATCACCCACGCCCAGAGAAGGGAAAGTCCTTTTCCTCCTAACAGAGTCAAGAATAAAACAAATCAAAAGATTAGCCTAATTCAACACCATTTCTCACAAGGTCCAGCAAGTCATGTAATTTCTGCTCTAATTCCTTTTCTATTCTAATTTCAAAGTTTCCATTCAAGTAGTAATAAACAAAACTTTTAAGATCTATTTATTTTCAATAGATAACAAAACCTGTTCTTTGTGAACTTCTGCAGTCTGACAGTCATCAGGTGCCTCTGATTTTTTGCATCTCAACAGCAAGGAATTCCATCTTAGAAAGCAACTGAATTCCCTCTATTTAGAAAATTCAAATTACAAAAACTCTACCTTAAGGTCACCTAAAATTGCAAATTCTTTTTTGATTTTTTTTCCTAAAAGGAGTTTCATGCAAATAAATACTAGGTGGAGCTAGTAGCAATCAACAATAAGGCTAGATTAAGATACTCAAAAGACCTTATTTTAAAATGACTAGACATTGTTAATGATTCGTGTCTGCATATCTGAAATGTTTTGTCTCTGGTATTGGTGGAGATCTGACTGGCACCAGATTCAATCATATGCAAGAAGGAGGAAATCTGAAATATTCCTACGGTGAAAACATTAGCGGAATAAGGAACTATGCCTAAACAGTCCTTTACTGATATTAAAAGGAAACGTAAGTCTGGTCCACTTATAATCCTCAGGTAAAACAGAGATTTCACTGTTCAAAAGAGACCATCTCCTCTTTTTTTCAAAATGTATCAGTGTTACTAATTTCTTGCCCCTTACACATGATTATTTTAATTGTCAGGCTTTCATGTCAGTATTCCAAGAGCAACAGAGACTGCAGTGCATACATTTAGTTTTGCACCACAGTAAGGATCTGACAGCACTGTTTAGTGCTTCTCTTTAGTGACTTCACATTTACTCCAACTAATTTAACTTGGATTTCCAGGGTTGTGTTTAAGCGCCAGAAATCATCTCCGACAGGCTGTGTGATGAGGATTAGCACTGCAGCACCTCGGAGAGCATTTCCTTTGGAAAAAGACATAGGCAAGAGAGAAATACTGGTTTAAAACATTCAAAAATAATAAGCATGGTACCAGAGTTTTCAATTTGCTATCTTTCTTAGGTTCAAAGAATGAGATATGAGATTGCTCTTTAGTTCTTCCATTTGTAAGAGCAGACCTGTGAGCTGTGTGGTCTTATCCAAGCACCCGATGTTCAGCTGTATGTGACTTACAGTGATGAAAGGAGCCATTAGCTTCAAATACAGTTTGTTTTTCCTGAGAGTTTCAGCTGAAAACTCCTACAATATAAGAGCTAACTGCATTATGATGACTTGATAGCTCCAATATATCTTTTCTATAGTAGAGTATCAAACAATATGTTAAAATTCAAGAGTGTATTCAGACCCATCCTCATTTCAAGACAGATCTCATAAAATTTTGTCCGCATAAGGGCACAGAGAAGATGTAGCTCAGCCACTTTTTCCAGAAAAATAACACGATTTCCTTTTCTCTTTTTGTTGTCTGTAACAGCAGGAGTTGTGCTATAAAGCATAAAAATTCAACTCTGCCTCTGAACTCCTGGAAAAGCTGAAACTGCTGAACCAACCCATGCATAGCCATCTTGCCAGAGCTTCCCAGGGACACTCCACACACGTGTGCTCAGTCAATTCCAGAGCACAGGCTTCTGGCACCTCCAGAAAACATAAAGGAAGGCCATATCCTCATGCTCCAAGTTTGCACACTAGTTTTAACAGATAATACATAAGGAACAGTAAGAAACTTGTCAAGGGAGAAATTCTGGAAGAACAGTCAACAAAACCAATAGCAAAACTAGTTTTCAAACATGATTGGCTTGAATGATTACCAAAAAAAAAAATTATGGGACCAACTCGTATAAAACAATTAACTAGGGATGCAAGTGAATCACTGTTTACAAATGTGGACATTGATTTTGGCTGTGGGTACTGTTTATGCAAATGTTAGTAAAACATGCTAGAACTTACAGCATGCTGTGCAGCCACAAGGTCCTTTCCCTCCAATAATATCTTAACCTGCAGCATTTGCTGGGATCTCCTAAAGAGCTAGAATAAATACAAACAGATACATTTCCTGAAGTAAGGCTTATTACATCTGTACTGCTGAAGTTTTGCAGAGATCTGTCACAAGAGAGCTGCCAAGAAGAAGGCTGCCTGGCTGGCCAGGTGCTAGCTGAACTCTTTTTCGAAATACCGCACTCTTTGCAGAGCTACAATATGTATTCAAACTCTCTTAGGAACAGGATTTCTTTGAAAGATTCCTGTTGTTCTGGAGAAGAAATCTCTTTCAGAGTTTGTTTTTCTGGTCTCAGGGTGGTATGAGATTGTGAATAATAACATGAGGAAGTGAGAAATAAATGTGATATTTCAAACTTTCAAAGTCAAGTTTGATTTGAATTTTCTCTATGGATCTACACAGCAATTTTCATGAGTCAAATTTCATTTAACTTACCAACAGGCTTAGTATATCACAAGGTATTTCCTTGCAATATCAAGTTACAAACGAGTCCTTCCAATATTTCCATGTTCTACTTATGACTGTGTATTCAAAGCATCTGTGGTGTCCTATATCAAAACAGAGCCAAAATTGCATCTGACAAAACCCAGCAGTTTGTGAAAGAAAGGCAGAATCTCATACACAAGATCCCAAGGCGATGGGCAGAAACAGTGTCGTAGCTTAATGCCTCATTTAAAAGTATTTCATCTTCTAAATTTTGCTACTTTGCAAAGAAACCAATTCAGTTTACCTTCTGCTTTAAAATAGTTATTTAATCACTAATTAACAACTTTAAAATGTCTACTGACTTGCTGAGAAATTTGTCATAATCTCCATAATAATCTACTCATAATATTCTGTCTTTCCTCAAGATCCACACCTACTCCCGTCTTACTGATGTTTGCCTGGGCTGTCAATTTGTTCAGTCACATTTCCCTCCATAACACTTTTCCTTTTGTCCTTTTCCTATCAAGAAAGGTGCTGCAAGGAAGAAGCATGAAGCTGTAGGAAAAGCCATGCCCCTGTTAAAACAATGAAGCTTAAGACAGCTGAAGAACAAGCACAATAAAATAAACAGCTATGATATAAATTTGCTGGGAGCCCTTGCATTTTCTGAGCACTGCATGTATGCAGCCGTCATGAATGAAGATTAATCCTATGATTTTTGGGATCACCTGAGCCTCCAGTCTGTTTCTGCAGTCTTTCTCTCCAGCTGACTGGAAGACTGCCTTGGGTGAAAACCTCTGTTTATCTCCACAGAAAATGGAAAGCTTGAGAACAGAAAAAACACCTGGTAAGGACAAAGTCAGAAGGAGGAAAGAAGGTGATGATTGTGTGCTCCTCAGGCCACATCACCACAGGTCCTTTGCCAGGTGTGCTCCAGTGTCCCCATCTCAAGGCAGCTGTCCATACACTGAGCTTTCAGCAAGGAGAGAAACCCTACTTGCATTTAGGGCCTCAAGTGATTACCACATATTTTTCAGTGAGCAGAAGGAAAAATATCTGCCACTCATCACTGGCAGTGACTTTCAGCCTGGCCTGGTCAGATCCCATACCCTTGGAGAGGAGCTGCAGCAGCTTGGCACTGTCTGCTGGCACTGCCCTTTGCATTAATAGGGATGTTTGTCAGCAGGTGGAATTCTAAGTGAATGTTGAGAGGAGGGGGAGAAAATCCCCAAGGTTTTTTAGAAGCCTGGGAAGCTCCAAGAATCTGGATAATTTTGAGAGGAATAAAAATTTTTCTTTCAAGGCTATTTTTATGAAGTGTAAGGGAAATATATAGTAAAAATACCTGGTGATAAGAAAAATTCTGGTTCAGTTCTGCAAGATACACAGAAGTCATCCCATCCTACCTCAGGCAAAGGAATTTTAAGGAGAAGGTGATGGGAATGATTCCCAGCTCATCATATGGTGACCATGATCAAGGATGCCTGTTTGTTTCAGGAATGTCATAGTCTTAGGATGTCATGATTCATCTAAAACTGTAACTCTTTTTCCACATTTGCTGCCAGCCTGAATGCTTCCCCAGCCCCTGGTTTGTTAGGTCACTTCTGTTAATGCAGGCTTCTCATTTACAAGGCTAATGCTATACCTGGGTACATTAAATATGCCAATCAAACAGAAAAACTGCCTGAAAAATGTCAGTGAGTTTTAAATGGGATTACTTCCCTTTGCTTGAATAGCATTTTCTGATAAAGCTTTTCCACAAGAACACAGAGAGCTGTGCATCACCACAATAATTATACCAGAAAAAGTGCACATGGTGAACACAGGAACACACTGGATGCTCTCTGGAACAATACTGCAAAGCAGATTTTTTTTCCCCACGTGCAAAGAAAACATTTCTGAAAAAATGATATTAAAAGAAAAGTGTTGTGGGGCTTTCACATCAGGGATGACTACAGTGCTGAAAGACAGCAACTGGTAATTGGGGGAGCTCTGATAAGGAAAACCATGAAGAAATCTGACATAGAATTTGAAAGCGGGATGTTTATTTCTGCCACAATTTCCCTTCCCAACCAATCACAGATTTTCAAAAAAGCTGTTACCAAAAAGCTGTCCAGATGGCTGCTGAGCCATTAAAAACACACCTATTCCCTATTTCCTGATGGACAGAGCTTCTCTGGCACCCCACTGGACCCTTCCATCTCAGGCTCCTTCCAAACCCACTGTTTGATTTCTTTTGGTGGCAGGCACTTTTACCCCACACTGGAGTGGCTCTGTTGTTCTGGACTTTCTACTCAAAACTTGTCTTTCAAGCTAAAAGAGCCAGTGAACCCAACCTCACTCTTCCATCTGCTGCTGACAGGAGCTTGCTGTGAACCACTCCTTTCCCTCTGGGCTATTTGTCTTCAGTTCCTCAGGGTGAAATAATCTGATAAGCAATTTCAGAACCAGGTCACTGTGAAATATCTCTAACTTATCATAATGTAGGTCTAAATTCCACTTGGGTTTTCTCCTTAGCTGCCCAAACTGGCAATTTCAGACACACAAGGATCAGAGTTTACCTCTGATCCACAGAAAGAAAATCAGTGGGGGCTCTCTGTCTCCACATTTCATGATTCCTTAAATCCAATATGAACTTGTTTTCAGTGGGAAACAAAATGATTGTTTCAAAAGCCGAGAACTTGCCTGGAGAGAATTTGTAGCCATTTGCCTCTTCCTCCTTCCATTTGTGTTACCATATGATCCTCATTCATTTGCCTTCCTGGGCAGTCTTCCATGTGCAGAACCTTAAGCATTATAAAATCCTGAAAACTATTTCAGAATTTTGTACATTTCTAAATATTTTGACCTAAATTACACCTAGGATCCATAGCAAAAGCCCTCTTTCCTCACCTGGAGCCTGCATTTGCCCAGATGAACATGCTGCAATCATGTAGCTGCTCTTCAAGGTTTGAAATGTTTGAATTTTCATCCCTTTAACACAGAGGTGTACCCACCTTTATAGTTCAAAAGTAACTGTTTCGCTATTCACCTATGTTGTCTATTTTGATCCTTCCCTCCAAATTCTCATTTCTCCATTGCTTGCAAAGCTTCTGTGCCCTTGTAAACTGGCATTTACATTAAAGTAATAAATGATCAGTTCAATAAAATATTTTAGAAAACATTAGGAATGAGGTAATAATTTCTGCCTAAAAAAAATTTAAAATCATCACTTTCTCAAAGTGCAATTTCCCATTTTTAAAAAAGATTTTCTCTATAAGAGAAGCCAAGAACATGACTGTGCTGCAGAGCCTTTTGTTACTACTTTTTAAGAGGTTGTTTGGATTTCCAAGCACCTTTTTAGTTTGTTAATAGCTGTTTGGGCATAGGGCTTTATTGATGTATAAAGTCACAGCCATTTTTCCTGTCTCTGATGTTTACAACAGCAGGCTGAAAAACAATGCTGGCTTTGCAAAAACAGCACAAGTTTAGAGCAGCTAAGGTAAGATACTATTCTCTGGGAAGGGACAAGGGAAAAGAAGGAAACCTATTTCAGGGGAAAAACAGCTGCACAGGGAACAGGTTAGGGAACACATGAGGATGTTTAAGTCAATATTTATCTCTCAGATCAATAAAACTTGATGTTCATTTCAGTGAAATCAATATCTGCTTAATTTAAATGTTGTTGTTCCTCGGCTCCATCTACTTCTCCCTGTTTCCAAGATCTCTTCCCAGTGCTTGATTTCAAACTTAATCATCCAAGCTGATCTTTGCCTTCCCAGAATTTTCACCATGGGCTCAAAACAAAACAAAACAAAACAAAACAAAACAAAACAAAGCCAAACAAAACAGAAAGCTATTCCCTTCACTGAGCACTGGAGGCAAACAGATTTTTTCCATAAATCTCAATCTTTATCTAAGCCAGGGGAGAAGTAAGGGAGCCTGAGGAAGTAGTTGTATGGCCAAAAGTAGAGGCAGGAGGATTAGCAAAAAGGTTGGCATCCTTGCTAGCATCTCACAGGTGCTGAAAAAAGGTGTTTTATCTGTAAATGTTCTTCTTAATGCCTGGCTTCTTGTGTGAGGACTGTCCTTATCAGATTGATTTTATAAGATGGCAGAGTTTTGTCAGAGGTATCTGCACCCAGACTGAATCGTAACGATCCTGATCTCCATCACACCTATTAACAATCCAGCATTGAGCACTGGAAACTCTGGCTGCTTTTTCAGGTCATGAATGCTGTACTGCCCTGCAAGGAAATCTCAGCTGAATCCTTAAAGGGCTCTGCAGCAGCACAGCACTTGGCAAGCACATGGAGATTACTCTTTCTGCTGGAATTTGAGCATCAATTACCAACAACTGATAAACCAATCCCTCTTTTCTCCTCCCCTCCACAGCTGGACCTGAGGGTTTTGCTAACCATTCACACCAGAAAGCTCATTTTATCCTTTAACCTTCATCTCTCCTTTTCCTTTGCACAAAATTGCAGGAAACTATTTTCAGGTTAGCTAAACCCAAGGATGTTTTGGCTGCCAAGCTGCATCAAGAGGAAAGAAAGTGCTTTCCTTAGGTCTTATCACAGAACTGATAATAGCATTATTGTACATGCAAAGAACTCCATGCTTGTTTATCTGCAACAACAGAATGACACATGCAAATATATACATATGAAAGGCCCAAATAGCTCAAGCTCTGATAGTTCAGTCAAGAATATTATATCCCCAAATTACAAACTGAATCATTTACTCACATCAACTACTAATGCCTTTTGGTAATTTTCTGTTTTCCTGTAACAAGCCTTGCCAGGTTCACTCTTTGGTTTTCAGGGAAATAGCTGAGAAGGTAAGATGTGCTTTCCAAATAATTTTCAGCCCTGATAATGAGAAGCCTCATACCAACTAGAATTATTTACTATTTATCATGCTCTGAATCTTCTACACAATTAAATTTTAAATCTAATTCAAACCCTAAAATATTTTATCATCATATCCACTGCCAAAATAAATGTTAGAACTAACTTGGCTGGTATCAAAATCATGGTCTAAAATAACTGTTCCCTGTGGGGTATCTCAGAAATGCACTGTCTTGTAGCCAAAGGTTTGGTTTGTTTTGCTTTCAAGTTCCTGATTTCATCCATATTTCCTGCCATCCCCGCCATCCCATTTTTATTTCCCCTTTCCATTTGGCAATACCTCCCACTAAGTAAGTTATCTGTGTGCTACCAACACTAAGCTTTCAGAGCATTCTGGTAACAGATTATTAGGACTTTACCCTATAGCAGATCAGGCCATTGCTCATGTGCCAGAATAAGTAACAACCTGTATACTGTTGAGAAATTAATTGCATCTGGATTTACATTCTCATTACCTTTTCTGTTGTGAACCCTTGCACCAGCCATCCTGGGGATGGATTTGGATAAAATATACTCAGATAATTAGGAGATCCCTGGAACAGTGGGGCTATCTTAAAATAATCATTACAGAAAAGTACATTTGCAATTTTGAGTGGCATGGAAATAAAACTCAGAACCAGAACTTTAATCTTCTGCTTACCAAATATGACCCATTCAGCCTTGCTCTAAACTCCACCACTTGTGCTTGCCAATGACACCACCAGCCCCTAATGGAGGCAATGTTCTGTGCTGAGGCCGTGGCCCCACACACTCCCTGTTCTTCCCAGTAGGACATCCCCAGCCCCACAGCATCCTCCCTTTTGGGGACACATCAGGAAAGGAGAGGGGCAGGAGTGTCCCAGAACAAACAAGACCAACACTCTGAGAAAAAGCCCTGCCCCAGAGTATGGAGAACATCCTCCCTGCCCCATGCTGAAAACACACAGAGGGGAAGTGATTCATTCCATCAGACTGAAGCTGCCTCAGGAGGGACCCAGGTGCCTCCCTAGCCTCGGCACACGTGTGGTCTGTGCCCTTTGGATTTCTGAGACACCCACGTAAGGCTGGAATTCATGACACAGGTGCCCCAGGACACCCAGACTCTCTGGAGCATCCAGAATAATACCAGACCTTACCCATCATCACTCCCTCCAGATGTGATTCATCCATGTGGGAGGACTGCTTACCCCTGCCAGGAGAGATGACATGCCCTGAACAAGTTTCTGAACAACTCAGTGCCTGGGGCAGGAGCCCTGGTCCTCCCTGGGAGCAGAGGAGGCACTGCAGCCTTCACCAGGGGTTGGGGATGATGATCCCAACAACTCAGTGCCTGGGGCAGGAGCCCTGGTCCTCCCTGGGAGCAGAGGACACACTGCAGCCTTCACCAGGGGTTGGGGATGATGATCCCCATGCTTGGCAGTTTCTCTTCAAGGAAGAGGGCCCAGCTGATGGTGATCCCAGTTGGACACAAGAGTGCATTAAATGAGAGGAGCCTCCTCCTGGGCAAGGGCAATGGCCTGGCTCCTCCGGCACCTCCAGAGACGGACAAACCCCATCTTCAGCCAGGGTGCATAAATCACTGCCTGGGTGTGCCTGGCCCTTTTTTCCATCTCTAAAGGAAGCCAACAGAACAACCTTGGCACTAGAGGCTTGACTTTTAGTTAGATACTGTGAGGTGAGCCAAATCTGGGACAAACTGTCAAAAAGGGAAAGTAATTCATTATTCATACACCAAGAAGGTGATGCCAGAGTTGCAAAGCATGAAGTTTACACAGCACAGAGCTGGACTGCTTCCAGGAGAGTATTTCATCTTATTTCGCTCTGGTTCCCCGTGTTATTCTTCCACCTTTCACCCACATCCTTCCTAGCAGAACCATTTAATTGGATGATTGGAGATTATGGCTCCACAGGACATAATGAGAAGGTATCAGCTTTGCTGCCAAAAAGGATGCCCCCTCCTTCCCAGTCTCTCCTCCTGCCTGCTTGCTGCTTCTGCTGGCTCTAGCTCAGAGCAAAGCCCTGCCTGGATGCACTAACATGATGGAAAACAGCAATCAGGCAAAAGAGGAAAAAAAAGGCAAATCATTTTCTGATATGTCGTTGAACTGGCTCATGGCAGGGTGAAGGGGGCCTGAGGCCAGTGCCACACAGGGGACAATAGCCATGGGGAAGAGGGAGGCACAGGGCAGGACACAGCTCCCCTCTCTCCCTGGGAACAAGCCTTCAGGTGAGCTCTGCTGCCTTTGCTGTCACCAGCCCAAACTGCCCAACCAGCCAGCCCCTAATTAGTAGCCTGGCTGATCACTGTGTAGTCTGGCAGGGAAGAAAGCCAAGAGCAGCAATGTCCCAGCTGTACCAGGCCAGGAGTCTGTCACTGGGGAAGCCAAGGCTCACGGCCCTGCTCCTGCCATGCAAACAAGCTCCTAAAAAATTCCTGGCCAGCACTCACCACCAATCCGCTCACAGCTCCTTCTGCACAGGGATGCGTCATTAAACCCTCAGTCAAGCCTTGCCTCAAGGTGACATGGGAAATTTTAAGAGGTCAGAAACTGAGTTCGGCTCCTTTGGGTACCAGAGCAGCAGCTTAGTGAAAAACGTATCTTTTCTCTTCAGAGGGCTGTTGTGAACAACTCTGTGTTCATGTTTCTCTCAGTGTGGGATTGGGCTTCTTCAGGAAACATGAACAGATATGGGACTGATCCGACACAATCCAAAACTTTTTCTGTAGATTTCTCATGTAATTATTTTCCTTTTCTTAACTTTCTAGTCTTTCTTCCCATGCAGTGTTTGTGAACAGTTTTGTTTTTCCTCACTCAGTTAATGATCCCTTTTACTTTTTGTGTTCTTTTTATTTCTCCCTGCTGAACATGAGGAGGTTTGTAGCTATATGCTACAACTTTATTTTTTAATGACAAGCTATCCCTCACCAATTACTTTGCTGGGATTTTACTATCTTGTCATTATTTTATCTCCAACAATATGCTGCAAGTTTTGGCTGGAAAGAGAAGAAACAAAACTATAGCTATGCCCTGGGACTCCAACTACAGGAATGCAGAGCTATTCCCAATCAACACACTGCCATTTCTTCCCACAGCATTTTACCTCCAGTCACCACTCAAGGAGATCACTGGGAGAGCATTAGCAGGCAAATTTCAGCCCTAGAAATTGAGATATGCAATTTTAGGTTGCATTATTTTGAGTAACACTTGCCAAGGGCACTGAAAAGCATGTCAACTTAATTATGAAAGATGGGTCATTGATATAACTCGCAACAAATAAGTCAGTGAAGCGAGCACAGCATTCAGGAGAGCAGTATTTATCACTGCACAAAAACACACCATTATTTAGTACGATGACAATATGAATTTTGGAAGGCCACTGAGAACATCCCATCCTGGTGTTTCCATCATTCACTGTCTCAAGCATTCCCTCCTGCTATTCCCCCCTCTCTCTCATGCAAGGGTACCCAGTTTTGCACCACATGACATCCCGAGCACCAGCATCCACTCTGCAGAACAGGGTCTTTCGGGATGCACTGATCTGCATGCTTATCCTTGCCTCTTCTGAAGGTTCAAACACAGGAAGCAACTTTACCACAGCAAAATTTTGGGATGATATTCCTGAAGTCCCTTCTTTTGTCCTGTATCTTATTGTTAGGACATCAGCCCATCTGCTGGGTGGCCTGAGGCTAAACCCGCCTCCAAAGCCTGCTCCCGGCTCCAAGAAACCATCTAACCCCTCAGCTGTATTCTCCTTTCTCTCCTTACACCCATTTCCGCCTCTGGCACCTCCATCCCACTGCAGATGGGATGCATCAAACATCCACTTGGAGGTCCACTATCAACAATAACAAGAAGCATAAAGACATGAACTTCAGTAGAAGATCTCCTAGAAAGACATTAAATATTTTGAATGTCCCTCAGTGAAAGCAAAAGATGAAAACAATGAAAATTCTCTGGTTTCTGCACTCTAATTGCTCAGTACCTATACAGAGCGGCCAGCCTTCAGTGTGCTTCAGTGCTGAAACTGCCCTGCCCTTCTCACTGAACTGCTGGGGGCTGCTGGCTCCATCTAGCAAAAATACCCTAATCCCACTTCCACCGAAGTCCCCTGCCCCAAACACAGCTGAGCTGCTCCTTCAAATTCTTCCAGCAATTAGGCTGTAAACACTTAGGCAGTGGATGAATTCCCTTTGAATTTATATAGCCAATGACAATTTCCATCTTCAAAAGGGGAACACATTGGAAGTATACATATTTTTTTTCATACATAGAGACAAGAGACAGAAAAGAAGCCCCAGTTGTCCCCTGCAAAGACTCCAAGTCCTAGATTGCTGGTCTGTCTTTCACATATTAAATACACTACCTGTTCACATGCTTTGCCCTCATGGAGCCAGGCTGCAATAGGTGCAGCTCCCTCCACCACAGTGCTCACACAGGCACACTGATTTCAGCTGCCAAGCAGAGGAGAAAGGAGCACCATCATCTCCCCTTCTAAACACAGAGGATGCAGCACAAGCTTTGAGAGAAAGCCCAGAATAACTGAGTGAAATGGCTTTTTTTGACCCTAGCATATATTCAATCCATTGATTGTTTTAAATCCCTTAACATCTCCAAATGAAATCAGTCAACTTACTATACTTAGATTTTTTATTTAATGTAGTAAAATTAATCAAAGTTCAAACTAACTCAAAATAATACATAAACATCAGCAGAACTGCCAAGCAGTCTTAATGCCACCCATAATTGATTTACACCAATAATATCTGGGGAAAAATTGTTGCTTACAGTGCAACACTGAAACCATGTTGCACGTTATTGAGGGATTTCCTGGGCAAGGGTGAGAGTGAGGGAGAAAAGAACAGGTTTCAGGGGGCTGTTTTGTTGCCTATGAAGCAAATGCATGGTTACTTATTTCCCTCTAGCTCAGTTAGGTGTTTTGTGTAACAGAATACCTTTGGAATTTATTTACTATAGTTTCTTTCATATTCAGGGCAATCACAATCAACAGACATGCCTTTTCTTCACCATCAAACTTGGCAGGCAAATGCAGCAGCCATTCTGTGTGCAGTAAGAGTTAACACAGCCTGGCCCAAATCCATCTTATCCAAACAGGCATTGTTGGCTCAGAGAGGACATGAGCAGTACCTGCAATGTTTACTGAAACGTCGGGTGCAGGAGGTTAAAAGGATTGCTCTCTGACTTGTGTCTGCCTCAGGAGAACACCTTACACCTTAGAGTCCGTGCTGCCCCTCCCAGTGCCCCAGTTGTGAGGCACCTGCCTCAGTTCCAGGCGCTCCCCAAACCTCCCTGCAGGACACCTGTGGGTTTTCTGCAAGATGTAGGATTTGTGAGAAATGAAATCACAACTCTCACACACCTATCCTGTACCTTGGATAACCTGAGAATCCTTCCAAGTGCCTGACCCTGACAGCAACCCCCTGGAATGATGAGCACAAAATCAGAGGTGTGGCAGAGGAGCTCAGGACAGAGGAATCTACTTGGGACAGAAGATTCTGGGATAAATTTCCACCATTGTATTCCCTCCAACCCACTTCCCAGACCAGGCAGTGCCACATGACACTACTGTAGGCTGTATCCCTGTTCCCTTCCAGAGCCCAAAACCCCCTGGAGCCCAGAGCAGCCCGGGTGGCTGCAGCCAGACACAGTGACTGGAGCGAGATCTGTGACGGACGGAGCAGGGAGCAGTGTGGCCGAGATGCCCACGCGTCCTTGGCAGAATTTTCTGGTTCCCCATCTTGCTGCCTGGGATCCCCTACTGCAGACTGAGCAGGAGCTGTAATGCGAGCCCACGGCCAGACCCAGGGACACTTCTGAGTGCAACTCTGTGAAGAGATCTTATGCTGCTGCTGGTCCCCCAGCAATGAGCCCGACAGCAGCTCTTGCTTTGAGCCCTGCCCAGCACCACGGACTGTAGACGTCAGAGGAAGTTATGGGGAGCTTCTGCTGGGACGTGCTCAGAGGAAAAGCCAGTACAGATGGGTGGAGATCTTGTCACAGTGGTCATCCTTCTGGGGTTGTTTTGCCTCTCCATCCAGTTTCTCTTTAACTGGATCTTGATGATTCTTAACTCCTTTCAGCCTCATTTTCATCAAGCTTTTTTTTCAAAAACAGTGTTCAAATTCAGAAGAGCAACTACCTACATCAGCACACTGTGGGCAAAGTGTTCTAGTGGTGTAAAGCACCATGCACCACTTTATACCAGCTTAATATCTAGCCTGTCTTTTTAAAGGATAAAAGCAAAATAAATGCATGGAGGGCTTTCATTAGGAAAATTAAAATAGATATACAGCATACAGGAAAAAGCAAATCTGCTCAAGATACTACACTTGGCACGACTGCATCAAAATGCAACAACATAGGAAGTTTAAGGATTTTCCCTACACTTTTTCCTGCTCTGCAAAAATGCAATATTCTGTTATGAAACACTTGACATACAATCGAATATACCCAAATTTAAAAGCTATTTATCCTGAGGGGTGTAACTTGTGCCCTTCAAACAGCCTGCTATTTTTGGGTACCCCTGAGATGCGGGTGAGCAGAAACCAGGTGCAGTGCAGGACAATTAAAATTTGAGCACACTGCAATAAATTGCTGCTCAGCAGAGCCTCCCGGGGTGTGTCCAGTGTACCTGTGCCAGTGAGGGACTGCCCAGAAGGCAGCTGTGACACTGTCTGTCGTGCCATCAGGTGGAGCATAAGGGGGGAAAAAAGGCAACTTTTTGTCCACATTTCAGGTAGGATATATACCCGAAAGCTGCAGGCTGGCGACATGGCACTGACTTTGCTTCCTTTTACACATTTCTCAGATGAACCTGTTCCTGCTTCTGACTCAGAGAGGAAACAAATTTCTTCAATGAAGATTTTGTTACTGTTTTCAAAGGTCTGCATTAAGGCAAGAAAACCCTTTCTGCAGTACTTGAGGTACCACTTAAGTTTCTCAGAAAAACTTGTCCTAGCTGGGACAGGAATAATTTAAGAAGCCAGTTCTGCTGAAAGCTCTGGGGTTAATTGAAAATGGTGGTTGTCCTGCAGTCACTGAGCCACAGATGTAAAGGCCCAGATCTGCAGACTTCTCAGGGAAAAGAGGGCTTTTATGAAAGAGTTTAATATTGAAACCTATAATTACATGCTTATTTAGAATCAAATCACTGAAGGCTCAGCCTCCTTTTGAAGGGTGGAGGTTTCCCATTGAAAGAGATAACCATGTGTTTCCCTACGCTTTTGATGTTGAAAACCATTCCAGAAAAATTCCAGGCACAACTGAAATTACAGCACTATGAAATTGCCTGCAAAGAAGCATTTATACAGCTGCATATTTATTCTGACCATTTTGTTTCCTGAAATTCACCCTTGTTCCCTGTCATATGAGATTTTCAGAAAGTTCCCTGCAAATTTCACCAGTCTGGAAACCTCACTTGTCTGTCGGGAGTTCTGAAAATGAAGAGGCAGCAATGAATTAATCCCCATAATGGTGTCTTGCTTAATTGAATTCTGCAGTGTCTTGGGATGACTTAATGCTGTTGTATCTCCTATCACCGCTCTATGCCCAGACATGATTCCTGTGCCTTTCTGTGCCTTTAAACTGAGCCTGCAAGAAAGAGAAAAAACTGAGCGAACTTTTCAAAGCAGTCTGTGCTTCAAGGACACAGAGATTTGCTGCTGCTGCTGGAGGAGTGAAAGAAGCACTCTTCCTGCTTTTCAGAGTTCTTTTTCTTCTTCGACTCTGTTTCTTCGGAGAGAGAGGCGGAAAGTGGTTTTTCTGGGACTTCGGCTTTTACCTTCTTCTCTTCTGGACTGTTTCAACATCAGAACACCAGAAATCACTGGGAAAATTTCCACCTTAGGCCCAGAGGGGGCACAGGCTGACCCACCAGCTCCCAGGAGGAGGAGAGAGACCATGTCCACCGAAGGACTCTAAAACTCTTCCAGATTTCTCTCTCAGTGAGAGGTTTTATTATTTAGCATTATTATTCTTTTCCTGTGTGTTTGTTGAATAAATAGTTTTTATTTTCTCTTTTACATTCCTCCGAGGAAAATATTTTTTTTTCCCCCAAACCTGGTGGGGGGAGGGGTGGCTATAACCTGCCTTCCTTTGAGGAGACGTTCCTTTTGGATGTTTTCCCTAAATTTGGCCTAAACCACCACATGCAGTTACCCCTAAATTAAGTAAAGCAAGGAGGTCAAAGCAGATGTGAACAAGTGAACAAAGAGGTCTACAGGTTCTGCAGGGTTTGGAAAACTCCTTTTAGAGTTAAGTTTTTCCATTTAGTGTGAAGCTGGAGTTATGGCTCTTGGCACCCTTGTGTAACTTCCAAGTGTGTGCGAGCTGTGTAAGAGAGGCCAGAGGGGTTGGGTTGCTCAGCAGTGTCAAGAGCCCAGTGCAGCACTGGGAGGCCACTGGGAGACCCCTGAAGAGGCAGTTCAGCTCCCCCAGCAGCGCTCAAGGTACCAGCAGCAGGGATCCTTCCACGTGGCTGTAATCGATACCTCTGCTGTACTTACCACGAGCTGGGCTTTGAGCCAGTGCCACTGCCACGACCCCTCACTAACTCCACGGTGAGGCAGGGCTGGGATAGGAGCCCAGTTACACAAAACTGAGAGAAAGCTGGCTCAGTCCCCTCTTGTTACCATCTCTCACGGCAGTTGGGCGGAGAAGAGAGACGCAGCAGGCAGGAATTCAGCAGCAGGACTGATTTATTTAATTGTTTTACAACTCTTCTTATAGACCTTTTGCTTCATGGTGCAATTGGTCAATGATCAGCCACCTCCTTAGGGTGACTGGCTAAAGTCTTACAACATCCATCTTCAAAATATTTCTCTACTGTACTATAAACAAACGTTGGCAAGGTTGCAGGTGTTCACAGCTTACAAAACTTTACTGATAGCTTCTGTGAGAGAGAAAATTCTCACATGGGATTAGAAAAAAGCAAGAGAAGTTCTTGCTAGCAGCATTTTTGTATCCACACCCTCCAGCACAAGGACATGGGCTGGCACAGAGGTGACACAGAGAGTCAGAGCTGGTTTTATGCCAGGCAGCACCTGGCCCTTAGCAGGATGGTCTCCTAACACTTCGGAGCAAGGAGCTCCCATGAGTGCTGCCTGGGAAATGCCAGGGGAGGTGGAGGGCTCCATATTCAGCTCTAGGCTGTGGGTGAACAAGGAAGTTACTCCATCCCACAGGTGTTCCCATTTGCTGCCAGACCCCTCCACAGGCTTAATGCCTCAGCCATGCTGGCTGCTCACACTAAACTGTCTGGTTTATGCAGTAAGAGCAAAGCAGACAGAGAGCAAGAAAGGTACTACAAAAGCAGAACAAGGAATCAATTGAAATTTATTTTCTCTCCAAACTGAAGCAGGGACCTGAAAAAATGTTATCAGTCCCCTAGCTTCAGATATTTGGGGTCGTCTCCTAAGAACGTCTCTTAGCAAACTCAAAAACTGCTGAAGAACCCAGAAAGATACCCAGTGTACAGCCCAAAGGCTCAGGTGTGCCCCAAAGGAAAAAGGGGCACATTCACACAGAGGGAAAAGTTCAATCCAGGGCATATTTACGTAAATTTATCCCCAAACACCCAAAGTTTCTCATGGGGATAGATCCCTCCTTCCCATTCCCTGGCTGAGTGTTTGACCACAAAAGCCAGCCATGGTTTTTGTACATCAGGCTGAATGACTGCATCTTGCTGCCCACAGAGATGTCCCCCTAAAAAGATGGAAATCCCTGACTTCAAGCCTTTCCCATCTGGTCTTCATCTGCAGCTCTACACACACATGAGCTCTGTGGCAGCCTTACAGCAGATGTGGCTCTGCTGCTGCCAAACAGCAAAACCTTCCCTTCACTGCTCACCCATTTCTCACTGACAGCTAAGGACTTTTTTAAGACATAACTTGTACCCTATGTGATGAACTTAAGGACATTTGAAAATATGGATAGAAGCCAGTAGCAAGAACTGATCAGAGATAAGACACTGGAATGAAAAATTTCCTTTCATAGGTTACTTTTTCCTTATCTGCAATTATTCCATATAAGCAAATACACTTCAGATGTGTCTCCATCCCACTGCCTCAGGACCTGCATGCAAACAGGGCAATATGCATGAATGCTTTTTAAAACTACTCTCCATAAAAATAACTTCTGTGTGCTTGCCTATTTCACTTTGTTCCCTGGGTAGGCTGATAGCTCTTATGGAGTGTTAACATCCATAAAGCTGATAATGAGCTTGTCTAAATATATGATAATAGCTGTAGAAGTACCAGCAGTGCCATCAGTAGCGATTCATTGTTTGCAAGAAAATTCAAGGCAACTGTGGCACATAACTGCTCGGAACAAATATGGCAATCAGCAGTTTTCACTTAGATCAGTGTGGAAAATAGATGTTGAAACATGCTGTCACGTTGCTTTGCTTTCCTGGTTCAAACAAAACTGTATTTCATTTCTCTTGCAATTCAGCTATGGGAGGATCATAAATTCTTTCCAAAGGTAGGATTTTTGCTTTGTTTCTTAAATAGTAATTTCAGTTCATTTCCACCTTGGCCACCACGAATCTTGATAAAGTTTCTTATATTGGCACAAGCCCCAGTCAAAAAGGAGACGTTCCCATACTCTATGAGAATAAAAAGGAACAGTCCCTGGCTCTCAGGAGTTTGCCAAGGAAATGCATTTATGCCCTTTTATTCAGAAATATCAGAACTATTATCTGGTCACTGCCTCTCGGGCCCCAAAGCCAGCAACAGGTGGCTCAGGACTGGCTTTAGCTCAACCAGCAGATTCACAGCTAGGAAAAGTGAGTTTCACACACAGACTAATCAAATTCCCATGAAATTCAGTCTCTAACCATGAATCAGGAGCTGGCACCTTGCTCTGGATCCAGACTTTGGGAAGGATAAATACCAAGTTCTCTAACTTGAAAAGTTCTTATATTTAAAGCCTAATGAGCAGAGATGATGAAAAACAAAATTTGTGTACTGCATGAAATTAAATGATGAAAGTTTCTTTTATCTTGGTAAAAAGAACAATTCTGATTTCCATTAAATTAAATAGTAAAATAATTTGTAGGTAATTATTTTGGCAATCATCACAGCTAAAGAAGAAGGCAAAATTAATTCTTTCCATCTCAAAATGCCCTAATAACAGACCACAAAAAACATCAGTGTGACAAGTGTTTCTGTGCAATGTTTTAATTCAAATTAATTGCTATTTTGGACTGTAGGGACATTTTTGATCAACTTATTCCTCACCTCACAAAAGCCTACAACTATTTTTTCATTAAAAGCTGATAAAATGTTGAAGGGTGATTCACCTGGAGAGGAGAAGGCTCCAGGGAGACCTCAGAGCCCCTTCCAGGACCTAAAGGGGCTCCAGGAGAGCTGAAGAGGAACTTGGGACAAGGGACAGAGGGACAGGACACAGGGAATGGCTTCCCACTGCCAGAAGGCAGGGCTGGATGGGATATTGGGCAGGAATTGTTCCCTGGGAGGGTGGGCAGGCCCTGGCACAGGGTGTCCAGAGCAGCTGTGGCTGCCCCTGGATCCCTGGCAGTGTCCAAGGCCAGGCTGGACATTGGGGCTTGGAGCAGCCTGGGACAGTGGAAGGTGTCCCTGCCCATGGCAGGGGTGGCACTGGATGGGCTTTAAGGTCCCTTCCAACCCAAACCAGTCTGGGATTCTGTGATTCTATAAGAAGGCTGTGCAAGGCCATCTGGGGAAAAAAAAGAGGGGATCTCTTGCAAGATGTAGTCCACAGCTTCCCTTCCCAAGCATGAATGAGGGTAAGAGGCTTGTATTATGGGGGTGCAGATATACTCATATAAAGATACAAGACTTTTAACACAATCAATTGCATTGTCCCATCAGTCTTTTTATGGTACGCTCATTTCAGGCAGGAATTTTGTCTCTGCAACCAGAATCAGAATACAAGTGCTACCAACCTTTCCTCCTGCAGGAGGGCAGGCACACACTCTCTCCTGATGGAGATGAGGAATCTAAGTCATGGAGTGGGAGGAAGAAGGACACTTCTCTTAGAGGTGGACATGCAAGTCTGGGAGCCAAGTGGTAAAGCAGAAAATCTGAGAGGGGGGAACTGGCACAGAGAGATGGTATTCCCAAACCTATTGTCCTGTTTCAGCCTTTCTCATGCCACAGTTTCTTGCATTTCAGGTTCCTCCAAGTCCATGCTATCCACCTTTCCAGCCACAACCATTCTGTTCTGACATTCCACATGCAAACACATCTCCCATGGGAGAGAGTGGGACAGCTGGCACCAGGGCCTGGCCTGGCTGGACAAGTCTGACTGTTTGCAGCATAGCTGAGCCCAGCCAGGTGGGCAGAAGCACTGCCTCAAGGCTCCATAGTGGCAGCAGTACTGGGTGTCACCAGCAGCTCACCTGCCATGCCTGACCCTCTGAGAGCACAACTGCAAGAACAGCTGGAAACAGAAGCTGCTCCACTGCTTACTTTACCACTCCTCCCCCACCCCCTTTCGTGGGTTTTTCTCATTAATTTCATCGCAGCACACTGGCAGCACCAGAGCCAGCTCCAGCCCACCTCAGCTCACGCTCCCATTCCCCCTGGCCATCACAGCCCCTGCTCCTGTGGGAAGAGCAGCAGCTGGGGTTCTGCTTCCACGGCACAGAGCCTTTCAGAAAGCACTAAAGGAGAGAGTGAGCCTAAAAGCTCTGACACTTATCCAGGGTTCTGGCTATGTCCTGAATCTTATAAAATGTTTGGGAAGATTCTGAAAAATGTTTACTTTCAGAGTTGGGCTTTTGCAGTGCTGGGGCACTGAAGCTACCCAGAGACTTACTCTTCAGCCCTTTACCCTTCCCACAGGGAAGCTGGAGCTCCCACACTTCTGCCCCACATAGTATTGGCTTTTACGAGGCAAGCACTGCAATGTGACCTGCCAGACGTAACAACTGGCTAATAGGCGCTCTAGTGACAGCTACATCACCTCCCACACACAGTAGAGCACATGGCCACCCCTGGACCCTGCAAATCCCTTCCTATTCTCCTGCTGTGTGTTCTCTGGCACCTCTAGGTTACCTTTAGGGAAGACTGATCTGACATTCCTGTCAAGCACAGATGTAGATACAACATCCCTGCACTCACCGCAATACCAGCTTGGGATAGTCGTCCAGAAAAGGCTGTAATGTGGAGAAAGAGCTGGCTGTCTTGGAGGTACTTCCATACTTCACAATCATCTTCTGGTTTAACTCAGGAGCAGTAAATTCCTTTACTTACCTGACAGTGCAAGACAGAAATAGAATTATAGAATAAGAGAATATCCTGAGCTGGAAGGGACCCATCAGGATCATTGCATCCAACTCCTGGCCCTTCAAAGACACCCCAGTAATCCCATCCTGTGCCTGAGATTGTTGTCCAAATGCTTCTGGAGCTCTGGCAGGTTTGGAGCCCGTTCAGTGTTCAACCAGATACAATATAATCAATATAGATACTGGAGCTTGTATTAAACTTATTGCAGTACTTTCAACACTAGGAAAGGAAACAGTTTATTTGTTCACCTGATTGGACAGCAGTCATTACCAAAACACAAAACAACCCCATGGGCTGATAACCATAACACGTACGTTACCTGCATTGAAGCCGAAAACTACATTTCTTCCGAATCACTGAGCTCCCAGCAAAGACAGGAGAATTATTTCATACTACATTCAATATATCAAATGGGAGTTTTCTCTGTGCTTCCTTAATTTTGTCTCTCTGAATGTCTGCCTTCACTTTGTTCAACAGCAGGAAAAACTAACACAAACAGAAGACGTATAGAACAGGACTTCTAAAGTAAAAGTGGGCTTTGAGTGGCCTGGCAAAAATATACGTCTGATGATCTTCTGAGAGGTGTTTCTCAAAAAGAAGAAACCTCGGAGTAGCACTATGTTGGTTTTGGATTCTTACTTTTTTTGAAAGATTTATGGAAGCCCTTTTAAGGGATTGCTTGCTCCAAAGCAACCTCATTCCAAATTACATTAAAACGATCATTTAATCTACATGCTTTCACACAAGGGCCAGATCTGCTAAAAATACATGCTTATGAAAGTTTTGTCCATGCTGAAATTCTAATTATGTGCTGAAATCATTATCTTACAAGGAATTCCATGTGGCTCACTCAGCATCAGACGGGTTCTGCTAATCACTCTTTCCAAGGAGCCTGATAGTGAAGTTCAATCTAGATTTCCTTACAACTTGGGTTTCCTGATACATTTGCAGTAATGATTTTTCTTCTCCTGTTATTTTTAATTATTGTAAATTGTCTTTTCTTTACTCAGGTGTTTTTGTGGTATGACAGTTGTGGGAAGGCTCATGTCCTGGAATACATCACATGGAAAAGAAGACTCTTATTATCCAGTACCACCATACAGCTAAGAACATGCTGACTTTGTAAGTCATGGAAGGAAACTGAGCAGTGTATACACATCTGCACCTCATGTTCCTTGGAAAAAGGCAGGCCATCTCCATATTAAAGAAACCTGTAAAACAAGAACCAAAAATCCCAGCTGGTCAGAGCTCTTCACCCAGCAACAATCACAGCTCCAGTCCCCTTGGGATCCTGGACTACCACCTACATATGCTTCCACAATACCTCTGAAATTCCATCCTGCCACGTCTAAGCAGCCATCTCACCAGAAAAGGCACACGGGAAAAAAATGGGTTAAAAATCCTTTTCAGCTCTATGTTGAGAATACATTGCAGCAACCTCCCCATTGGTCCTAGAAGATGCAGAACATTAAAGGAAGCTGTTGTATCCAGTCACAGAGTCGCAGGATCTTCTGAGCTGGAATGGCCCCACATGGATCGTCAAGTCCAACTCTTAAACGAATGGCTTGCACAGTGATCAAACCCATGGCCTTGGTGTTATCAGCACCATGCTCTGACCAACTGAGCTCATCCCAGATTTATTCCCACTGCTGAGCCAAATTCCAACTACTTCTGGAAGTACAGAAATAGCAGTAAAGCTAGCTAGGAAATTTATCTCAAGAAAGCTTTTTTCTGTTTTTCTTCAGTTTTCCTAAGAAGCACTAATGAGGAATTTTAAACTGAGCATACTTGGACTCCTGCACATGTTCAGTGCCACGCTTCCCATGCACTCCTGGGCAGTGGCCCTCAACGCTTTTGTCTGTAGCTGACTACAGATCTACTGTTTACTGGGAATCTAAGGAAGGAACAATTATTCTTGTAAAGAACAGCTAGATTTTAGTGAAAAGCAAATTTCTGCTCAAACAGTGCTGACACAAGGATCAACCTGTATCCAGAAAAAAACCCATCTGCATTTCTCTCTGATAAAGAAAACAGAGGGAGGGGAGCCATGTGCTGGCAAATGCACAAACCAGGGTGTTGTATTGCAGAGAAGTAGTCAGGAAACACCAAACATCAAAAGACGGTTGCAAGGCACAGCTAAGCTCAATGATTCCCAAGAAACTTTACCAAACTTTACAATCTGCATCATGCAGAGAAGCAGAAAGACATTTCTGTGAAGCACACAGCGGTATGCCAGCCAGTGTGTTGTAGGATCTGTACGGCCAAACAAACAACAGCTTGGATCTTTATGGCAAAGGAAAACAAAATCAAACTGCAATTTAGATGAAATCTGTAGAAAATGGTGAAATCAGATTTGTACAGACACACAGATAATATTTTCTATACATGTAGCCCTGCTTAGAGACACATCTCTCTTTGAGCGCACACACTTCATTCTGCAGATTAACTTTTCTTAGATTTCTCATAGATCTTGCCTTTCATTGTGACAACAACAGACATCTAGCCAAAGCGATGTTGCAGGAGTTTGTTCCCTGGCTATAAGAATGAAGCCATGAAATATCACACTTTCATATGGGACTGAAGCCTTAATTTTTTGCAAGTTCTGAACTGCAACACCCAGGTTTGCAAACACAAAACCACAGACACATTCAACTATTGGTATGTTCCCAGTATGAGAGACAGCAACAGCTTCTGCAGAGCTTTGGGCTTTCCCAAACAACCTTTCAAGATTAGCTTTTTCTGTCCATCAGTCCTTGCTTCATTGTTATCTTTTCCAGCTCCCTTCCTGCCAGTTCCTGCAGTGTTCTCATGGACTACGGCTCCCTCCTGCCCCAGGGGTCCCATGATAGCTCATCTTCATTAACTCTGCCCAACTCTCAGTGCAATTCCCACTGGGAACTGAACATAACCTGTGCAGTTGTGATTTAATTCTGTTTTCACTTACACTTCTTGATAGTACAGAAATCCCTCAGGTTTATTTGTGAGAGCAGAACAAAGCCAACCACTATGTGCACAAAGGTATTTGTTTCATAGGATTCTCCAGGACTGCTGAATCCCAGCTGTGCTTGCCAGTCTCAAACAAAATACCATGCTTAATTATTGTGTCACAAGAGGAGCTGGTGAACCGCAAGCACATCCCAGGCACAAAGCAGACAGCCCCTCTTTGGGGTTTCCACACCAGTTGTGAGCATGGGTCTGCAGAAAAGCTCCAAACCCCTGTCCTGGCCCCAGCAAGCACAAATCTCCCCATAATGTGCCAAACCTTCCATCCTTGCTATCTTCCACAGACATCTGGGTGTGCACAGATCAAGGAGGTGGCTACAGGAAAAATTTGAAATTTTGAGAGATTTTCATTTGGCCTTAAACTGAGATGAAAGATTGAAGGGTGTGCTGGTTTAGCCAAATTTAGAAATATATCCTCCGATAGAGGGCAGGTTACAAACCGCCCCTCTCCCACCAGGTTCGGGAAAAATCAACTTTTTTCCTCGAAGGAAAGTGAAAGAGATAAAACTATTTATTTAACAAACACAGAGGTAAAGAATAATAATGCTAAATAATAAGACTTCTCGCTGTGGAGAGAAACCTGAAAGATCTTAAAGTCCTTCTGTGGGTGTGGTCGCTCTCTTCCTCGTGGGGCTGGGTTGGAGTGGGGGCCTCCTCCAAGCCGGTGGAAGGTTCCCCCAGTGGGGTTCTGATGTTCTGAAAAAGTCCAGAAGTGAGAGGGAAAAAAAAAGAAACCAAAGTCCCAAGGGAAAAAAAACCACTTTCCGTCTTTGCCTGTTGAGGTCTCCCCGCCGTGTTACCCTGGGGGAAGGGGACCCTGGGGTGGACGCATGGTCTGGAGCACAGGGTCTCCCTGCCCCTGTATCTGCCCCCGGTCACACGTACCCCAGAACTGTGTTCTCATTGGTGATTTTGTGTCCCCCGGGGAGGGGAATTCTGGTTTGTCCCGTGACTTGAGTAGTTTTGGTGTGCTGGCTTCAGCTATGCAACTGGAAATAAAGATCTTCTGAAATATCTACAAAAATGGGCCTTTCCTAATTTCTTCTTCAGACCAAGTTGTCTCCAGAGGGGTGCAGAAAACGCAACTCTACAAATGGTGCCATGACTCGGATAAAATAACGGATATTCCCGGAGACAACGACTCTGAATAAGAGGAACACCCGAAATTAAGACCCTCAGCTGCCCAGGACTTTAGTGAGTGAAATCCTTTAGATCTCTCTCTTCTCGCCTTGGTTTTCTGTTCCCTCTGGGAAGATGCATATAGTATCTCAGAAACAGGCAGAAAAGCACAGGGAAGTCTATTTTGAAATAGAAAAAACTCTGTTGCAGAAAAACTTTGCTTTTACTCAGGAAGGCTTGACACACTATGTGGACTGGTTATTTGAGATTTATCCCCATTTCTCCTGGGACTGACTTACAACAAAGGAATTTCTAGTGAGCGTTTGGGTAGAGATGGTGACTAAAGAGCAAAAGGGCATATTGACAGCAGAATTTTACAATGAATATATTGCATCAAAGTTGTTTGCTCTGAGTTACGTCTTGGAACGTGAGAAGAATGTTCCTCCTTCTCCCAGTCCTCCCATTACCCCGGCGGCCAACAATGGCTACCGCGGGACCACGCGCTGCTCCGATCATGTGACTGTAACTGCAGAGTCTCCCCATGACAGCGCGCGCCCTGTTACAGACCCTGCCACCGCTGTGCGGCCGCGGCCCTGTGCCCCGAGCCCGCTGCGAGAGGCGGCGAGGCAGTTCCCGTNACGCGCCCGGTCTGCACCCCGGCAGTGCCCACCCGGCTCCACACCCTGCGCGGTGCCACAAACCCCGGGGACGCCTGGCCCCGCGCCCTGCACGGCACCACGGGCTCCATAAACTGTGCACGGCAGCGAGTCAGACGCTGCAGGCGTGTGCGCTGGTGGGCGGAGCAGCGCGCGGAGCGGCGCTGGCAGTCCCGGTGACTCAGAGCAAAAGTTACTATGGTAACACAGGCTGCCCTGGGGCCGCAAGCGACAGAGAAACTGAACACAGTAAGGTGGCAACAGCCCAAGATCAGCTCAAACAACACAGGCACAGACCCACAAAAGGAGAAATTCTTGCAACAAAAGTTCTGGGAAGAGTTAAATGGTACAACTGGAAACAGAATTATGGATTTATCACCAGATATGATACAAAAGAAGATGTATTCGTCCACAGAACTGGAATTGAGAAGAACAATTCCCAAAATTTTCTCCCTAGCTTGAGAGATGGGGAGACTGTAGAATTCAATATCGTCCAGGGAAGGAGAGGTCCACAAGCAGCCAACGTTACAGGTCCTAATAATATCCCAGTCCAAGGAAAACAACCTCCCTACTTCCATCTCTACCACCCTATACCGTATTACACCCATTTACTCCTAATCCATTTCTCCCTCCATGGTATCTCTCTCAAAACCATGCTTTCCCATTCCCTTATTATGCAGTTAACAACCCGTTTCCCCACAATTCCTCTCCTATACCAAGGAGGGGATAAAAGGGGAGGGAAAGGAAAGAATTAACTATCTCTATTTGGAGTTCTAACAGGCACAATATACCTATATCACAGTGCTAAAATCCAGCAGCAAACCAATGCCTATGGAAGAAACACTCCTGCCTCAGTTTCCCCTCCAAGTATATCAGAAATAAACTGTTTGGACATTGAAACTCAGGAGAGGGGATAACTTGTGTTCTTTGGAAATTATTCTTGTTGCTTTGTGTTTAAATAATTGGACCTTATAACCTGTGAGAAAAGCCTTCTTAATAAAAACAAAGGGTGAGATGTTGGGGTCTTGTTGGGGTCTCCCCGCCGTGTTGCCCTGAGGGAAGGGGACCCTGGGGTGGACGCATGGTCTGGAGCACAGGGTCTCCCTGCCCCTGTATCTGCCCCCGGTCGCACGTACCCCAGAACTGTGTTCTCATTGGTGATTTTGTGTCCCCCGGGGAGGGGAATTCTGGTTTGTCCCGTGACTTGAGTAGTTTTGGTGTGCTGGCTTCAGCTATGCAACTGGAAATAAAGATCTTCTGAAATATCTACAAAAATGGGCCTTTCCTAATTTCTTCTTCAGACCAAGTTGTCTCCAGAGAGGTGCAGAAGCACAACTCTATATTTGTCTCTCTCTCTGAAGAAAAAACAGAGCCGAAAAAACTAGCTGACTGAGCAGGAAGGGTGCTTTCGCTTCTGCCGCAGCAGCAGCTAATCTCTCTGTCCTTGAAGCAACAGACTGTTTTGAAAAGTTCGCTCAGTTTTTTTCTCTCTCTCTTACAGGCTCAGTTTTAAAAGCACAGAAAAGCACAGGAATCATGTCTAGGCATAGAGCAGTGATAGGGGATACAACAGCATTAAGCCGCCCCATGACAAAGGGCTTCCTAGTAATTTCAGTGCTGCTAAGGAACACTGGAGGATTTGAGGGTTGGAGATTGGTTTTGGATGGAACTGTCTCACAACCTGTGAATTCTTAGAGCCTATAGGAATTCTCATTCCTATCTTTCTGGGATAGGAAGTGCAACTCAAAACATCTACAAAATCTAAGGGAGGTTCCTTTGGATTCCACTCCCTGCATTACAGACTTCAGAAATTACTGGAATTAGCAATGTGGACATGTCTTGCTTTCTGAAGCAATGGAAACCAGTTATAATAACAGATTTATTAAGTCACAATATGGCATCACTAATCCTGTTCAGTTTCACCGCACCATGGCAGAACCGCAATAAATTAGTGTACGAATACACTAATATTGCTATAAAATAAAAAATTTACTGGGTTAAAAACAACTAATCAATTTTACAAACCATTTAATTATTGATTAATTGACACCTTCTCTTATGTGACACCATTTGATTAAGCATTAACCCTCTTTGCGGGGATACCCTAATGCCAGCTTGCAGGTAGCAGTATTTTTAATAATCTGAAAAATTGTCTATGCAGCAATATTGATGAGATGTCAAAGATTAATTTATTTTGCATTCACTGTGCAAGTTCTGGATTGAATGACAATTACTTAATGTAATAAAAGCTGGTTGTTTCTGTTAGTATTTTGACTTTCTCACTGTGTTGCAGGTACCCATTCCCATTTTCCAGTTCCCTGTAATAATGGTCAGTAAATGAAATAGTAGAGCCATTCCCACTTTCCTCCTCTTTGAATGAGTCCTCTGTTTAGCTAAATTGCAATACTAAAGGACATCAAGGAATCTAGAGAACACGCTATTGAAATCCCACCAGTTATGGAAAAATAAAATTTAAAAAACTTAAGTGAAGATTAAAAAAAAATTTAAAAGCCAAAATCAGAGAATCATAGAATAAACTGGGCTGGAAAAGACCTTTGAGATCATCAAGTCCAACCTATGACCTAACTCCACCTCATCAACTAAATCATGGCACTGAGTGCCAGGTCCAGTCTTTTTTTAAACATGTCCAGGGATGGTGACTCCACCACCTCCCTGGGCAGACAATTCTAATGTCAAACCACTCTTTTTGTGAAGAATTTTTTTCTAGTATCTAGCCTAAGTTTCCCCTGGTGCAGCTTGAGGCTGTGTCCTCTCATCCTGTCTCTGGCTGCCTGGGAGAAGAGCCTGACCGCTACCTGGCTACAACCTCCTTTCAGGGAGTTGTAGAGAGTGATAAGGTCTCCCCTGAGCCTCCTTTTCTCCAGGCTAAACAACCCCAGCTCCCTCAGCCGTTCCTCACAGGGCTTGTGTTCCCAGCCCCTCACCAGTCCTGTTGCCCTCCTCTGGGAGCCTTTGAGCATCTCAAGGTCCTTCCTGAACTGAGGGGCCCAGAACTGGACACAGCACTCGAGGTGCAGCACCACCAGTGCTGTGTACAGGGGAAGAGTGACTTCCCTGGTCCTGCTGGCCACAGTTCCTGCAGGCCAGGATGAAGGCCAGGATGCCAGTGGCCTTCTGGGGCACCTGGGCACACTGCTGGTTCATGTTCAGTCAGCTGTTGACCAGTACTCCCAGGTCCCTTTCTGCCTGGCAGCTGTCCAGCCACATTGTCTCCAGCCTGTAGCTCTGTTATTGTTCCCATTAGTATTCCAAAACCTAAAGACCTGACCTAAGTTTTGAGAAGTTGTGCAACTGGTTCTCATGCAAGGAGTAAGAAAAGATTGTCACCACTTGAAAAAAAATCTATTCATATATTTTAGTGCCTCAGTCTGGATCTGAAACTTTAAGTGCTCTACAAAGTTTTGGTTTGGTGCAAAACCCCCTGTGGGTTAGTCTCAGTTGTCAATGACCTCAATCACCTTTCTGGGTCTGCTCCTATATTTTCTAATCTAAAGTCACAGGCCTTTCTGGCCTCTAGAGGAGGGAACTAGACAGACCTAAACCAAAAAGTGTCACTCACATGTTCACAAAACTCACAATGCCACTGCTCAGCAATAAGTGCCCAGCTGAAGACAGAAGGTTGCAGGAATTACAGCGTGGAGTGTGGAGTGGTGATCTGATGGATGGGGGTGTAACACTGGCCTAGAAACAGCATTGGGCCAGCTCCAAAAGTCACTCCCACAGAGGGTGAGGCCACCCAGAATGACAGTGACAGTTCCACAGCATGGGTCCTGGCCGTGCCCATATGAGCTTCACTGAACTGCTTACCTCTCTAGGGGAAGAAAATCTTTGTTGCAGAAGACTTTCTGAGCCCCTCTCTCCTCCCAAGAGAAAGAACGGACTGAATGGGGATCAGATAAGGATGCTCATCACAACATCTAGATCAAAGGCAGGTAGTGTCAAATACTTGATGCTGCCAATGAAGCAGATGCTATCCTGGGGCAGTCACAGTAAGGAAACAGGGATAGGTCTCTGCAGAGGAAGTACATCCCAGGTGTCTTTCAGCTCACTGGCCAAGGGGACTTACTCTGAATTCATAAGGTAAACAGTTAAACTGAGACAGAAAAAATCTCAACCGCTGTGATCCCAGTATAACTGTAACAGTGTCACACCTGTTGGGAGACATGAGCCAGACTCATTTCCACACTTGACTGCTGGGTCAGGATGGTGGCAATCTTACCCTAAGCCATTAAATGCATTAGTGCAGTCTCCGTAAGTCCAGGTTGAAACACCACAAAAGCCTCAGAAATGTCCTATATATCTTGCCTTGAGCTTAGCTAACTGGATCAAAACTGAGGAAGCTTCTGCCAGGAGTAAACCCCAGTCAGTGAACAAGATTCTGCTGCAAATGAACTAATCTGAGTAGTTTTGTACTTGGCTTCATAGTCTGAGGACAGAAAAGGTGTGGGGGGGAACCTAACAAAAAATTCTTAACTACACCAGCCAGTTGGCTGGCCCAGCAGTTTCCAAGCCAGTGAGGAGCTGGCTAGGATCTGACAGGGCAGCTTTGGCTTGTGCCAGGGATTGGACTGTTGCAGTAGAGACGGACACACGACACACAACACACACTTATGGTAATTCAAAGCTGTAAGAAGCAAAACATTTATTATAAGTCTCTGCTACTATTCTTATACTACTTCACAATTACTGTGGTTTATTATGATTGGCTGCTTAGCAAACAATGACAGCGCTGTCTACAAAACAATGACCATTCAAACAACAATACAATTAGCTATACAAGCAATTAGTTACATATTATATGCAAGTTCCTTCTTGTACACTCTTGATGTTCCATAGCAATAACATCTTCTTTCCTTGATTATCTTCTTGGCTATCACTGTGGCTTTCATTGTGACTGCAGGTTCTCATGGGTAAATCTCACGGATAAATTCTGACTGTCTTTTAGGTCTGCCTCTGTGAGGCTTTCAGGCCAGCCGTCAGTCTTATCAGACGCCACCAGAGGTCCCCCTCTTTGTTTTTGAATTAAAAAGGCAGCGTTTATTGACTTCTGCAGGGCCCTTTGCAGAAAAGACAACAAACACGGCACCAACAACAATAACAGAAATACAACAAGCAAGATTATACCTCCCATTTTCAACAGATCCTTGAGCCATCCCGTGATAGCCCAGTCACTAAACAATGTATCAAACCAACTATCACTTTTTCTCAGCTTCTGCACTCCATTCTGTAGTTCTTGAATATTTGTAAAAACTGACTTTGAATGATCTGACAAATTCATACAGCACATACCCTCAAAATCCTTACAACCATGTCCACATGCTAAAAGCAAAAATCAATGGCTGCATGATTTTGCAAAGTAGTTTGTCTAACAGAATTTACATCAGTTAGCAATTCTGATAAAGCAAGTGAAGTGGCATTAGTCTGTCTAGCAAGCCAGCCACCTAACTTATTTAACAATGTTAATGCTATTCCAGCCGCTACTCCTGGATCAAAAAGGAAACTAAAAGACTGTTGTGGCAGTTGTGGCCGCTGCCAGAGTGACCAACGAGCCCCAGGGCCCAAGAGAGGCTTTGGATTCTTGGTGGGCTAGCTCAGAGGTCTGACATCCCCTCCTGAATTATGGCGAATTCCCACAGTCCCCTGTTCTGTTATGTAAATTGTTCCCTTTTGGTTGGCCCGTTGGCCCTCCTCCCAGTTTTATGGATAACTGCTTGAATATGTATCTTCCCTTATCAATATGCATGTGTTCTAGAAAGTTCCCCATTACTTGACGCCCCACTGGTCCTCCACTCCCTTATCCCTCCCTTTTCTTCCCCTATTGGTTTATTTGCTGTCAATCCCTCCCCTCTCCTCCTCCTGGCCCTCTCCTGATTGGTTGCCCATCCCCCTATAAAACCCTGGAACCCTCTTTAGTTGTTGTCCCTGGACCCTCCCTCAAATAAACCTTGTTGGAATATATACAATAGATATCTCTTGTCCTCTTTACCCAAGATCGGCGCCTAGATTAGCTGCCTGCTCGTGTGCTCATGCCCATCACTGCACCTGCTGTTGTGGGCATGTGTGTGGCGGGGATCAGCACCTCCGAGGTAGCTTGGTTACCATGGACGCTGGGGGAGACACAGCGCCAGTTCCTTCAGCTGACACAGCAGGCTGTGTCAAAACATGTCTTTCTAAATTCCAAAAACCAAGAGTGTCATCTCAGTCTCCTGCAAAAGAATGCAAGGATCATTAGTCATGGGTTACATATGTGTGATTTAAAGGCATAGCTAAATTTGGGGCGAGCATAGCAAGGTGGCCAATAGTTCATGGTCCGCTAATAGCGTGTGAAGGCAACGCAGGCCAAGCATGATCTCCACAAATTAAAAATACTGCTCTAGGTAATTTATGTGGAAATTTGTCTAAAAGGGCTTGATAGTATGTAACATTGTCATAATTTAAAATTGTCCAATCGCACTACACTGAGACATTTCAAAATGCGGGATTTTTGGGTGACATATTTTGAGTGGCATTACAAAACTAAACATCTTTGCACCCATGTTTTGTGTAATTGATTTTGATTCCAATCTGTACTGGTAAAGCTATCATTTTGTTAAGGCTATTACTAGTCATCTGCTGGATACAGGATAAGATAACATGGAATACAGATCACAATCAATAAAAACCCATCAAGACCAACCATGCCACTGACAAAGAGACCCACAGCATAGGAAAACAAAAAGATAGTGTCCAATGTCCTTGGAGCTGCATCGTTTGCACTTGGAAATAGATAGCTACTGTTCCAAAGCTCTTATGGCTGGAGCTCAGGGGCCACGCTGTTTAGGCGGGAGGGAATCCACTAGCTGGAAATGCTGACTTTAACATTACTGAATGTCCTTCTGGAAGCATGGAACAGGGAATAGCTGAAGAAGGTCAGCAGGAACACAATAACATGATGGAAGGTACAGTGGGACACAAGGCCTCTATTGGCAGGTTGCCTCGGTAAGCCTCCAGGCAAAGCCAGATTCCTGGCAGCCCTACCCCTGCTCCTGCCTTAGCTACAAGGGCTGGATGGTGATTAGGTCATTTTTCCTCTCACTGGGCCTCGTTTTTTCAGAGGCGATCGAAGTTTGTCCCATCAGGCAGGTAACCACTTTAGACCTGTTGGCAAAAAAAACTCATGCATACCTTCTCTCCTAGGTTAATAACTCAGCTAGGCCTTCCCATTGCACACCCAATTGTGAATCCTTACATAAAACCTTTTAGAAATCGGTTCCACACACAGAAATCTTCAAACTGGTATTGCTCTGCTGGGGATCAAAATTGATGATCTGCCTGCAAAAACTT
>WEIT01034505.1:0-19630 GCA_013389985.1 Dryoscopus gambensis
AGTCCTGCTCGTATCTATTTCAGGCAAGAATCTGGGGCTCGCCCTTTCCTGATCCCTTTTCCACTCCTTCTTGCCTGGTTCTAAGTCCTCCAGTTGCAGTTACTCAAAACGGCTTCCCCAATCCCTTCTTCCCTGACCCCTTTGTCCCTCAAAATGGAGGACACCACATGGTGGGGCCCTCTGTCTACCCTTCTCCTTCCCATAATCCCTTTCTCTCATACCCCTCCAACCCTTTCCTGCCCTTACCCCCTCCCTTTCCAGCAACAGGCTCCTCCCATTCCTTGGGCCCCGCCCCTCCAGTACCAGGAGTACCAAGTCTCGCCCACAGTGTCGGCCCTCCGGGGACCCTGCTCCTGACCCCCCCTTCCTCTACTTGTCCCACCTACCCTCTTCCTACTTCTGGTTCCCACAGTCCCATATCCGGTTCTCACACTACCCAGATCGGATGTGATGGGCCTGGGGCCCGGAGCCAGGAGCAGGAGGCCTACCCTCTCGCCGCTCTGGTGACTTACACTCATACAGGAAATAATCCTAGATGGGAGCCTTTCTTGTACACAAACACCAAAGAGCTCTCTAAGGCACAGAAGGAGTTTGGGAAGGATACTCAGTATTTCAAAGGTTTACTGCACACTACTTTCTCAACTAAGGTCCTAGTTCCTGACGATTTAAGGAACATTATGTCATGCCTCCTCCCATCAGCTGAATTCATGCTATGGGAGAGAGAATGAAAAAAGATTTTAAGGGACCTCCTTCCTGTGCTCTTACAGAGCCAAGACAACAACAAGGATTTGGAAAACAATCCTTTACAATGAAGGGGATTTCGCTAACCTACAGGATCAGGCCAGATTGATTCCCAGGCCAGTTCTTATGGAGGTGGCAAGGGCAGTGGAAAAAGCTTTAACTCTCCTACCATCGGATACCCCTAAGGTTAATTACACAAATATCAAACAACTCCCCTGTAGATGCAAAATGCTGCTAGAAAGCAGCTCTTTCTCTCTCGTGAGAGAATTTTCTTTCTCACAAGAGGTTATCAGTGGTGTTTTGTAAGCATGTACACCTGTGGCCTTGCTGGATTCTGTTTATGGTATAAGTAGGGAAATATTTTAAAGATGAATGTTTTAAGAATCCAGCCTATCACCCGAGAAGGTGGCTGAGTGTTTGACCAATTACTCTATGAGAAATGAAACCTATAAAAGAAGCTGAAATTCATTAAATAAATCACTACTCTGTTGCAAGAATCCAAGACTGCTGCCTGCTCTTTCCTTCTCCGGGACCATGGGAAAATCAACGCTCCCCCAGGAGTCATTTACTAAAATTTTCAACTGCTTGAAAAATGGGATTGTGTCGCAAGTCCGGGACAAGGATGTACAGCAAAAGCTGCTACTGGAATTGGCCCAGAACAACGCTAATGAGACCTGCAGGCATATCATCATGTGCCTGCCCGTAGATCCACCACCAACCTTGGACTTGATTATTGACACCTGCACCAAGTGTGCTCAGTTGGACACCGCTTCTTTTCCAAAAAGAGGGGGAATGGTAGGAGAGGTTACGCAGGAGACTGTGGCGGCAGGGGAAGTTACACCCTATTGCCAGTGCTGTGGGAAAAAGGGACATTGGGCCAAGTATTGTCAGGCCCCAGCCTCAGTGGTAAAAGACCCTTCTAAAACAGTTTCCCAAAGTTCATCACAACAGGGAAACTAAAAGTGAAGCACGGGCCAGCCCCGCACCAGGACACAAATGGGGCTGATGAAGAAAAGAAAATGCCATGGAAGCCAGGCACCAAATTGGAGGTGACCTGCGATCGTGGCTACCACTTTATCAGCAGCAGGTGGCAAGTAATCGCGGTTGCTCTCCACATAACACAACATTTACTGGACTGGACCTACCTCTTTGTAATTGGGGACACTAAGCAGACACCAGCAGGGACTGAGGTCTCCCCCGTGCTCACAACAGTGGACTTGGACAGGGACTTCATTCTCCTGGCACAGTGTGTCCACTCCCCATTCTTCCTGCCACAAGGCCATATCATCACCCAGGCCATTCCATTGCCTCAAGTCCTGTCTACAGATGGGACTACACCTACCGTCTGTTGGACAGAGGTGGTGGGAAGGAATGAACCTCTGGTGGAGTGTAAGCTTCACCAGGGGCAAGGTAACACTGGGTTAACAGGGATGGTGGACACAGGGGCTGATGTGACAGTCATCCCAGCCAGCAAGTGGCCGTCAAAATGGGAGTTGCAGCCACAGGGTGCCATATCTGGGACTGGAGGACCCCAATTGGCAAAGCAATCAAAGAGCTTCATCCAAATTGAAGGACCAGATGGGCAATTGGCCTCTGTTTGCCCATTTGTATTAGACACCAATTTTACATTATGGGGAAGGCATGTTATGTCCCAATGGGGCACAAAACTTGATAGCGGCCCCCGGCCTCAAAATTTTTAATTGCGGCCACTGGTGTGGAGTGCCACACCCAGAAACTAACTTGGAGAACTGATTCACCTGTATGGGTGGACCAGTGGCTGCTCCAAAAAGATAAGTTAAAGGCATTCCACGCACTCGTGGATGAGCAGTTGGCAAAAGGTAACATTGCGCCAACTAACAGCCTGTGGAACTCTCCTGTGTTATAAGAAAGCTGGGTAGAGACAGGTGGCGACTCCTTCACGACCTGAGAAAGATTAGTGAGGTCGTGGAAGACATGGGACCCCTTCAACCGGGCATGCCATCGCCCTCAGTGCTCCCCCAAAATTGGAATTTGGCCGTCCTGGACATCAAGGATTGTTTTTTCCAAATTCCCCTCCATCCTGATGATGCCCTGGGGTTTGCCTTCTTGGTACCATCCATCAACCGGGGAGCTCCCATGCGTCGCTACCATTGGCAGATGTTGCACCAGGGCATGAAATACAGCCCTACCCTCTGCCAGTGGTAGGTTGCGAAAATATTGTCGCCCATCCATGCCAAAGCTGGGAAAGCCATCATCCTCCACTATATGGATGATGTGCTGGTCTGTGCCCCTACTGATTCATACCTGGACTGGACTCTAAACTTGGTTGTCAAGGCCCTAGAGGCCCAGAGGTTTGAGCTTCAGCCCAAAAAGGTGCAGTGCATAAGCCCCTGGAAATACCTTGGGCTGAAGATAACAGAGACCGCTATCACTCTGCAGCCCATCCAGATAAACGACAACCCAAGAAACCTACAAGAACTTCATCAGCTATGTGGATCGCTGAACTGGGTGAGGCCCTGGATGGGGCTTACCACCAAGGACCTGGCTCCTCTTTTCAATTTATTGAAGGGGGAAGACAAACTGACATCTCCCAGGTCCCTCACAGCAGAAGCTAAGCCGCCCACTGAAAAGGCACAAGAGGCAATAACATCAAAACAGGCCCACAGGTATCAACCTTCCCTACCATTCCAGCTTATCATCATGGGGAAGGTGCCACACTTTCACGGCCTCATTTTCCGATGGGATGAGGGGCAGAAAGACTCCCTCATAATAATTGAGTGAGTATTCCTTCCACATCAACTGTCCAAAAGCATAACAACGCCACAGGAATTGATGGGTCAGATTATTATGAGAGGTAGAGCAAGGCTTCGCACCCTGGCAGGGTGTGATTTTGCATGCATATACTTACCTGTAACAGCCAATTCATTGGCGCATTTAGTCCAAAATAACGTGAATCTTCAATACGCATTGGACAGTTACTCCAGGCAAATTTCTAGTCATTGTTCAAAATACAAATTATTTAATTCAGCCTTCTTTATTATCCCATGGGAAATTCAAAGTCAAAGGCCTTTGGATGCTCTAACCATCTTTACCGATGGCTCAGGGAAGTCAGTGATGACTTGGAGAGACCTCCAGACACGGAAGTGGGAATCCAATGTCAAGGTGGTCCCAGGTTACCTCAAGTAGCTGAACTGGCAGCTGTCGTTAGAGCATTTGAGAGGTTCAAAGAACCATTTAATTTGGTCACCGACTCAGCATACGTAGCCAGAGTAACTATGAGAGCAGAAAATGTTCTCCTAAAAGAGGTATCAAATAAGAAAATCTACAACTTGCTCTAGAGATTAATATACCTGATCTCCCACTGAGAGCAACCTACTTCGTGATGCATGTGAGGTCACACACAGACCTACCAGGTTCCATCGCAGAAGGCAACAGCATGGCTGATACCCTAGCCATGCCAGCCAATTTGGCCACTCTACCGGGCATTTTCCAACAGGCAAAACTGAGCCACTCTATGTTCCATCAAAACGTTCCAGCTCTCATCCGCATGTTCAACCTATCACAGGGACAGGCAAGAGCGATTGTGGTGACGTGCCCCAACTGCCAAAAATTCCAACTACCAGCACTTGGCAGTGGGGTCAATCCCAGAGGCCTTAGTAGCAGTGAGGTGTGGCAGATGGACGTCACGCACTTCCCCAAATTCAGGAGCCTGAAGTACCCGCACGTATCCATCAATACCTTTTCTGGAGCCATGTACGCCTCCCCCCATGCCAGCGAAAAGGCAAAGGACGTTGAGAAACATCTCATCCAAGCCTTCGCCATGGTGGGCATGCCTCAGGAGATCAAGACCACCAATGGACCCGCTTACACCTCTGACGAGTTTGAAAGCTTCCGTCAGCAGTGGGGATTTTGCCATGTCACCGGGATTCTCCACTCCCCAGCCACGCAGGGCATTGTAGAACGCACACACCAAACTTTGAAAAGAACGCTTTCACAACAGGCTGGCACCACAAAAGTAGACTCACCCATCTTTCAGCTCGCTAAGGTGCTTTTCACTATCAACTTTTTGAACAGTTCCTTTGAAGACCGGGAACCACCAGTTTACAGACGTTTTCAAAATTCCAACAGACAGAGACTAAAGGAGAATCCACAGGTCTTTATTAAAGACCCAGAAACCCAGCAAATACAAGGACCTTATTGTTTGATAACCTGGGGTCATGGATGTGCGAGTGTATCCACACCTCAGGGCTTAAAGTGAATTCCTTCTAGATGGGTCAAGCCCTATGTCACCACGACTAAAATCAAAGAGGTCAAGTCTGCCACCTGGAGAAGGCGACGACAGAAAGGCCCCGAAACCCTTTCCCCATCCAACCCTTTTTCTGTTTTCCCCGAAATTTAACCCCCTAAGTTGTGTTACCTCATACTTACTTTTTGTACTTTCATTTCGTAGATTCCCATCCTGACACTCACCATGGACATCCTGACCAGCCTCCTGAGTTTCCTCCTCTTGGTCATCTGGAGTGCCCTTCCATCGGCAGCGTGGATCGTTCCACAACCCCGGGGCAATGTCTGGGTAACGCTAGCTCAGGCATTGAACCAGTCAAACCTGTGCCTGGCCATGGGTGGGGTGGATGGCCCCATGCTGACGTGCCTTATTGGCCTTCCTCTCCATAGCAGCGAGTTCCTCAATTTCACTAAAGATCCCCTTTTTGCTCAGCCCAGTCGCTGGGATGTCTGGATGTGGAAACTCCCTGTGGCGGCTCATGAACCCCAGGAACTAAACCTTGCGGGGTCCGCTTGGGTTTCATATTGCATCAACTTTTATTATCCAGGAGATTACCTTCACATCAAATCCTTGGCCCCCTATAATAAGACCTATAACGTTCGGGATTGGTGTCAGACCTGGATAAGAATGTCCTCAAGTTCCCCTATCCCTCCCTTGCGATTGGAGCCTGGGATGTTTCTGATTTGTGGGGATCGGTCTTGGCAGGGGATTGCGTCCCACCTCAATGGTAGACCCTGTACTCTGGGTCATTTGTCCACCCTGACCCCAGACAAGACCCAACTCCTAAAGTGGAAGGATGCGGCTGATTTGGCTAAATTGGACAGGACAAAAAGATCCCTCAAAAACTTGGACAAAAATTTTAATGATGATGTGGTCAATTGGTCCCATGGAACACGGGCAGCTGTCTCCCTCTTTTTGCCATGGGTGGTGGCGGCTAAAGTCCTTAGGGAACTTGAGCATATCTCCGGCTGGTTGGAGGGGAACACTAGGACAACTTCTACCGCTTTAAGCGAACTCTTAGTGGACGAAGAAGTTACCAGGCATGCGACACTGCAAAACTGAGCGGCCATCAATTTTCTACTCCTCGCCCATGGCCACGGATGTGAGGAGTTCAAGGGGTTGTGCTGTATGAACTTAACATCTCACAGCAAATCAATCCACGCCTCCATTAGAGAGATCCAGGACCAAGTCGGCCATCTAAAGGAGGAATCAGGGGACTGGTTTGGGGACATGCGCGGGGGTATCGGGTTGTCGGGATGGTTAATTTCAAATTTAAAGACAATTTTGTTATGCTTAGTGGTTTTTAGTCTCATCTTGTGTACTTTGAGTTGCTTTAAGAATTGTTTAGCTGAGGTCACAGCCAAGTTTTAAAGAATAAAAAAGGGGGAGATGTTGTGGTGCATGTGGCCAGAGCCACTCAAACCACCAAGTGGTGGTCCAAGGAAGACCCTAGCACCGAGGTGTAGCATCTCTGTTAGGGTGAGTGTGTTCCACTCTCCCAAGGTCCTCCTGTTCCTTAGTTTGCATATTGTTTTATCATAGGTTTATGCTCTCCCCTCCCCAAGTTATGTAATCCCTTATGATTATGCATATGCTCTGGAAAGTTCTGTTATATTCAATACCCCACTGGGCTTTTCAAATCAAACCCTCCCCTGAGACTGTTCTATTGGTTATTGTCCCATACTTGTCCTTGTTTTATTGGTTACTGTACCTTATACCTCCTTTCCCCGCCCCTGTATAAAAGGGGCTGTGACCGTTATTTCCTGCTCTCTGCGCTCCCTGCTCTTCTGTACTTCTGATTCCCTATCCGGGAATAAAGGATTGGAATACCAGCCAGAGAGACCCTCTCTCCTCCTTTGTCTTTGCCCCAACACTACCTTAACACCAGCCTGCAGTCCACTCCTCACAGGAGCCTGCAGTGTCTGTCACACCACTCTCGCCCCTGCCGCGTGGGACACCTTGAGCAGTAAGACACCTGCCCAGCCTCCGGGCAGCTGTGTGGTCAGCGTCAGAGAACAGGCGTAGCCTAGAGCCATGTGGGCATGGCAAGCTTGCTATTCTATACCACTCACATTATCACCAGAGTGCGGCTTTAGGGGGAACAAAAAGGTGAATGCACACCAGAAGTGGGGCCATTCTCTTACCTTTTCTTCTTCAGAGAAGTTGCCACAGTTGCCACTGTGGACTCTGCCCCTCTCCCACTGCTGCCTGTCCCTTCTCATCCCTCAGGAGAATGCATCTCCAAGCAGCAAACACAGCCAGGTCCACCAGAGCACATGTGCCATGGGCACCAGTGATGTTTTAAAATATGGGTATTGATCTAATATTGACACCCACCTGTGATGGACAAACACCAACAGTTTAGAGTTAGAAAGTGTATGTTTATTCAGTGGGGTGGGATCATTCCCTAAAGCACAGTGCAAAGATACAAGCCACTACAGAGTCCATTTATTTCCAAAAGCATTGAATATTCAAAATACAAATGCATATTGATAACACCAGTACCTCCCATTCCCTGCTTCGTATGGTAATTAGGTTAAAAATCATTCAGCATGCGTGGTTTCTTCTTTGATTTGGGTCGGTGGTCTTTTTATTTGAGGCGTGGTCTCAGAAGAGGAAGTAAAACAAGTCTTCCTCACCCTGAACGTTCTACCTTTTGGGTTTGGACAATACAAATTACTCTTGGTGGATCTCCAATTTCCTCCCTTCATGACTTTGAATTCATTTCCAGATGGGAGAAATTAGTAACTGTCTACCTTCCTTTAGATCTATTTATCAGTTTTTCTATTCTTCATTCTTAGCACAGCTAAACAAATATAAAGTGACAAGCAATCACTTATTTTACATCCGGGAAAGCTATCTCGAATCTGGCTTCTGCTAACTAACTATTAACTTTTAATTAATACCAGCTGGGTCTACTCATTTATCTATTTTAGCTAATTTCAGCAAAAGCCTATCTTTAGCTTAAAATTTTAATGTTTCTTTTTAAATCCATGTTTCACCAGTGCTAGAAGCAGGCACGGGGAACCGAGCAGCAGCAATTGGAGCTGAGCCGAGTTGAGCCAAGCTCAGCTGAATACTGCCAGACACAGCCAAGGCTAGCGCACCAGTCACAGCAGCGCAGCCTGGACAAGATGGCTTGGGGGGTTTGCTGGCCATTGTTTTCCTTTGTCTCTGGCTTGGGGAAGGGGAACTGTGGCCAACTGTGGAAACAACTGCCATCTTCACAGAATGACAAAACATTCTGAGCTGGAAGGAAGCCACAAGGATCATCGAGTCTGGCTCTGTACAGCACCATCCCCAAAGAGTCACACCCTGTGCCTGAGAGCATTGTCCAAACGCTTCTTGAGCTCCAGCAGCCTTGCGGCTGTGACCACTTCCCTGGGGACCCTGTTCCAGTGCTCAAACACCCTCTGGCTGAAGAACCTTTTCCTAATATCCAACATAATCTTCCCCTGACACAACTTCATGTCATTTCCTCAGGAGTGTCACTGGTCACCAGAGAAGAGATCAGTGTCTGCCCCTCCTCTTCCCTTCCCAAGGAAGCTGTAACTGCAATGAGGTCTCCCCTCTGTCTCCTGTTCTCTTGGCTGAACAGACCAAGTGCCCTCAGCCGCTTCTCATACAGCTTTCCCTCAAGGCCCTTCACCATATTTGTTACCCTCCTTTGGACTCTCTCTAATCATTAATGTCTTTCTTACATTGTGGTGCCCAAAACTGCACACAATATTCTTGTCTTTGTCTCACGAAAAACTGCATGTCCCTGCCTGTGGGACATGTGGGGCCCTCATGTGGGGCTGCCACCCCCTCCCCCTAGGAGGGGAGGGGAGGGAGCATGCCCTGGAACACAGGTTTCTCTATGTACCCAAGTCCTGTTCCCTTACGGCCATTCCAAATGTTCCCTCTGCCCCTAAAATCCTTTATGTTGGAGTTTTTCCCATGAGGCTGGTCTTCAGCTCCCTGGACTGGGACCCATGCAGGGGCAGAAATAAACATCTCTGAAACACCTATGAAACACCTATGCAAAGACCCTTCCATATTCTTTCCTGCTGGCAAAACTGTCTTCAGGAAGGTTGTAGCAGGCTGCAACACCTGCCAGGCTGAGGAAACACCCACCACCTTGTCTTTGTCTTGGCAGCCACATGGAACTAAGTCAAGGTGGTGAACATCTTTGATGTGTAAAGCACCTTCTCTCTTGTATACTTATGTTATTCATATTGCTGTTACTGTTCATTTGTCATCCCATTGCTGTTTGCTTTCAGTAAATTGTTATCTCTACTCATAGTCTCTGCCTTTGCCCCTCTCTAACTGGAGGGGGGTGGAGGAGAGGAGGAATAGCTTATTTGGATTTTAATTCCCAGCTGGTTTTAAACTGCCACATTATGTAAAAGAAGAAAATACACCCAGAGGATTTTACATAGTTTTGAAACAGTTTTCCCCTTCTACAGTGTGACCTGTTCCTTCACTTTGAGGAACTAGACTTTTTTTACCTGGAAGTGCTGTTGTCTGTTCAAAAGGGCAACAAATACCTTAGTTGGCTCCTAACACCTGCGTGCAAGGGTAAGGTTAGCGCAGGGAGGGCTGAGAGGCCTGCAACCAATGCAGAATACCATCACAGAATATAACTGGCAAGATGGGATGCTAAATCCTTTTCTACTTCCCTCATTCATTACATCTGACAGTATAATAACTTTGCCTAACAGCTAGAAACCATTTCCAACTAATATTACTTGTTATCTGCAGCAATAGCATTATCCTAATATCCACAGGGTCATACAGGTGCCTTGTACAAGACATTGCATTCCCATAATGCATTTTCTGCTCCATACCTTCATCTCCATTATATATGAAACAAAAAATAAATACGAATTACATCAAGCAGAAGAAGATGCAGGGTCTGAGCACCAGTTTTCCAGGCACAACTGAACAGAATTCTGCTGATGAATACAAACCCCCAAATCCTTACAATGCCCAACTATTATGTTAGCCAGAACAGCACTGCAAAATACCTTATTTTCTATCCAAGCAGCAAATTTTCTTACCTATTACTCCTTATTGCCCTTAAATTACTCCACCTCATCTTTGGGGATGTCAGCCCCCTTCTGCAGTCCCCCGCCATCCCAGCAGCTCAGGCTTCTTCAATGGAGCCTACAAAAACATGAAGAGAGACAATTTACAAGGGTCTGTAGTGACAGAACAAGGATGAATGGCTTCACACTGCCATAGGGTAGGGTTAGATGGGATATTGGGAATTCTTCCCTGTGAGGGTGGGGAAGCCCTGGTACAGGTTCCCCAGAGAAGCTGTGGATGGCCCATCCCTAGAAGTGTTCAAGGCCAGGCTGGATGGGGCTTGTAGCAACCTGGTGGAGTGGGAGTTGTCCCTGCCCATGGCAGGGGGGTGGACTTCATGATCTTGAAGGTGCCTGACAACCCAAAGCACTCTGTGATTTTGTAAATTTATTATTACCTTGCAAGAAAACCATGGTTTGATTTTTTTAATTCTCATTTCAAAATGAAAGAAAATCTGAAAATCAAATCAATGTATGTCTAGTTCTGCATCCATATAAAAATATTTGCACCTCAAGGCACTTATCAGTGTCCACATTCATCTGAAGGTGTCCCCTTCCATCATGAGAGCCCTCTCCCCCTCAGCTTGCTGCTTCTTCTTCATGCCTGAGACTCCCTTCCCATGTCACAAGCTTCCACATCATGCAAATTATGTATACATGGGTGCAAAGGAAAGGTCAGATTGTTTTATGCCATTATAACATGTTGGAGGTTAGGATTTTTCTTTTTTCTTCTTCTTTTTCTCTCAGAGAATTTTTATGCCATCTGTTGCCTAAGAGAGTAACAATGGTACTTAAGAGAGACAAAAGATGTAGCTAAGCGGCAGGGGGAGGAATGCAGCTTGGCTACACTATCATAGCTTAGGGGCTTTACCTTTGGAAGGGCAGAGATACTGTGAGATTTTGATGGGGGGCAGGGAGGGATGGTCTTGGCTCCTCTCTCTCTCTCTCTCTCTCTCTCTCTCTCTCTCTCCCCCTCTCTCTTTCTCTCTCTCTTTCTCTCTCCCTCTCTCTCAGGCTTGGAGGGGAGACAGGGGGGGTTTGGNGTCAGACCGTTGCTGCCCTGAGGATTCGCTGCCACTGCGGAGCTTTTATCCTCCCACTGCTTCCTCTTACCATGGGTGAGCCTTTGCTCGTAAGAGCAGCTCTTGAACTGAGACCTTATTAACACCCAACCTCACTGGAAAAGGACCTTCACCATCTCTTCGGGTGCCCAAGGGGAAAACCCAGGACCCTTCCCCAGTCTCCCCTCTGAGGGAGCCTCTCCTGGCTGCTTGCCACTGCCTAGCCCTCCTATCTTCTGCCGCTGGTTCAGGTTTTTCGCGACACTTTAACCCAATACCCGCGGTCTGCGCAACCCCAACCCCCTGGAGCTACTGCTACAGCTGCAGAGTTTCTGCTACATTTTATTTGCTACCCCAGGGTCTGCTCACCTCTACCATTCCAGCCTGCTGCTGCAAGGTTCCTGCTACAGGCCATTTCGCCATCCAGAGTGGCACGGGGATTGGCTGCCCCCTGTGAGTTTGCAAAGGAAGCCCCTCTTCTCTCTCTCCACCTGGCTCACCCGCCATTACCCACATGCAGAGAGGCGGCCGAGCTCGCGCCACAGCGCCCCCTGCAGCCGCAAGGGAATCATCACACCCGCCCTGCCCGGCCGGGAGCCAACAGCGCCCCCTGCTGGCTGTGACCATAACTGCACTGAAGGGGAAAGTGCTCGACAGCCAAGAAAAGGCTGTGCTTGGGTTTCCAGTTCTGTTTGTTGTTGCGGCCAATGTTGTTGTTTGTTTGCCTGATATAATTTTTTAAATTTATTTTTTAATATATATCTCTATATTCTAGTGAAGAACTGTTATTCCTTTTCCCATATCTTTGCCTGAAAGCCCCTTAATTTGAAAGTTATAATAATTCAGAGGGAAAGGGGTCATATTTTCCATTCCAAGGGAGGTTCCTGCCTTCCTTGGCAGACACTTGTCTTTCAAACTAAGACATAAGAATAGCTTAAAATGATAATATTAATGTATTCTACTTTGCAATCAGAATTTTTCTGCATTAATTTCTTGTAAAAGCAGATAATCTTTTTCCACAGCTCCTTTATGCTCACAATTGAACACAAGAACTTCAAAACACATTTCTTTTGTTGTTTTTGTTTCATTTTGCAAGGCAAGAGTTGGAAGCTTGCCTCACCTACTACCACACACCACGGAGAACGCATACAGGGGTACCCTGATGCACTTCCTTTCCTCCAAAAAAGACACAATTCTCACTGGGGTCACTCAAAAGTCTCTGAAGAGTGCCACAAGCAACATCCCCCTCATTTGATGTCTCTCATCCCTCAGAGCCAACCTCTCCAGCTGAGCTCCTCCATAGTCAACAAGGGAAAAAAGAGCCATCCACAAGGCTAAGTCATCTTGCCTCTTATATTTCTCCATGCAGAAGGGTCTGCACCTGGAAATTTTTGGAGTCACTAGGGTGAGTGGGCTGGACATTTCTCTCCTTAAAACAGATCAGTTCTGTTCAGCTCACATGGTGATGCTGCAGCATCCCAGCAGGGAAATACAAAGTCATGCAGTTTCCAGGGATGCTTATAAATTTAAGAGCCCTGGAAATCTGGGTTAGATACATCATAACATCTTCAGTAGAGTGATACACATTTTGATTTATTTAGGTTTTTAAATTTAAAAAAAGTAAAGCTGCAGGTTGCGAAGTGGGTGTACCTGCAGGCAGAGCCCTCATTACGCAGCTTCTCCACTGGGATGTGTCATAGCAAAGCACCCAGAGTCTGGAGAAGGAAGTCATCATTCTCTTGGTGGTTTAACACCATTTTTCATCCATTTGCACCAACAGCACAGTACTTGGTGACACAGAGATCTGTCTTTATTCCTGTGCTATCTGCATAGATTTTTCTCCTTTTGACTGCCTCCCTCCACTCCCAGGGAGCTATGTGACCTTTGCTGTGCATTTGCGTGAGAGTCTGAAAATAGTCGAGAAGTGAGGGCAAGGCTTTTTTCTTGTACAGAGAAGAAAAGCCTTATGACTGGAACTCCAGAGAGCCCAGGAACAACTGGGAAGCCACTCCCAAACCAGGCTTTACTGCAGCTTCCTGGCTTAGTGGCTTTCTTCCCCATTTCTTCCTTGGAAATCTGTACAAAGCCTGTAGAGAGCTGGCCATCTTTCAGGGTCTTTCAGTGTCAGTCCTTCAGTTCAGACCTTCCAGGTCATAAAATCCTTGGTCTTCCCTGCACCCCTCTGATTTGAAATGTCACCTCTCTCATATCCCGGGAAGGTGACCTGACTTTCCAGAGCAGGGATGATGCTTGTCTGAGATGAGACAGCTCCTCTTTGACCTGACCTGATCAATAGAAACTCTCCTCCCCTCTTCTTGCTGCTGAGAGCATTCTCCTTGGTCCATCCCCCCAGCCTGGTGCCTACCTACATTTGGCTGTTAACGCTTTTCAAATTACCTAGAATTTCTATTATGAGGGTGTTGAAGGTTAAGTTTTTTCTTTCTTTTTTCCTTCTCTCAGGGAATTTTTCTGCCATTTGTTGCCTAAGAGGTGATGAATGATGATACTTAAGAGACAAAAGATGTAGCCAGGATGGGGAGGAGGCAGGAAGGGGTGCAGTTGTTGCAGTCTCTTAGCTGGGGAGTGAGCTCACTGGCTGGGGGTTTTCTCTTGGGAAGTGCAGCAATACTACAATAGGTTGCGGCGGTGAGGAGGGGAGTGGGGGAAGGCGCTAACCAAGACTTGGCTAGGGGTCAGGGGCTGGGCTCAGCTCTCTCTCTCTCAGGGATCAGAGGTGAGACAGTTCTGGTTTTGGACTGCTGCTGCAGAGAGGATTCACTGCTACTGTGGACTTTTGTCCTTCACTACTTCTCCTTACCGTTGGTGAGCCTCTGCTCACAATACCGGCCGTTGAACTGGGACCTTTAAACACCCGACCTCACTGGGAGGAACCCTCATCATCTGCTTGGGTGCCTCAGGAGAAACCTGGGACCCCCCACACCCCCCCCCTCTCCGGAGGAAGAACCTCCTGGCTGTTTGTGGGAGCTTGGTTGCTGCTGCGATCACCAGGACATCACAGGGGACACGTGAGAGCCAGAGAAAAGAAAAAAACCCGAAACATCCCCCTTTCCCCTCCTCTATCTTCTCTCTCCTCCCAGGGCAGCCCAAGCCCCCTACTGTTTCTGCAGCTGCCTGGGGGCTTTTTGCTACACTTTGTTTGCCACCCCAGAGTGTGCTCACTTCTGCTGTTCCAACCCACTGCTCAGCTCGCCACCCAGAGTGGCACTGAGACCAGCTGCTCCCTGTGAATTTTGCAAAGAGAGACACATTTCCCTCTACCCCATGGCCCCTGGTGCTATTGCCAGTGGAGAGGCGCCCAAGCTCGCGCCACAGCGCCCCCTGCAGCCACGGGGGAATCATCGCACTAGCCCTGCCCAGCTGGGAGCCAACAGCACCCCCTGCTGGCTGTGACCATAACTGCACCAAAGGGGAAACTGCCTGCAGCCCAGAGAAGGCTGTGCTTGGGTTTCCAGTTCTGTTTGTTGTTGCTGCCAATGTTGGTGTTTGTTTGCTTGTTATTTATATTTTAGTAAAGAACTGTTATTCCTTTTCCTATATTTATGCCTGAAAGCCTCACAATTTCAAAGTTACAATAATTTGNAAGCTACAAGAATTGGGAGGAAAGTGGGTCATATTTTCCATTCCAGGAAGGTTCCCGCCTTCCTTGGCAGACACCTGTCTTTTAAACCAAGACAGAGAGTAAACAGAAACCTGTCAACATTACTCCATCCACTTCAGACATCTCTGTATGCAATTCCTTCTTGAATAATCTTTACTTTCTGTCTCGTATCCACATGTAGTGGTTTGGTTGGCATTTTTTTACTTTCTGTGAGATAAGGATTAGGAGGAATTGCAAAGCAGGTTCCATACTTTAAAGGATATAAAAAAAGTTTATTAATAGAACTTACAGGAAAAAAAAAGAAATAACAAGGAATTAAAGCATAACCCCTTTTTCCTCCAGCACCTCCTCTTTTTACCCAACTCGCACAAAGGATAAGAAACTATAACTTTGGTTAGTATTACCATTCTTAAAAGTCTTTCCACTATTTAAGGAAAAAAGGTTTTCTTCTGCTTCACGTAGTTTCCCAACTACTCAAAGGGTAACAGACCCACCTGAAAATTCTGCTGCCATGGAAAACATCTCTCCCTTAACTCTTGCAGTTTTCCCACACTGCCAGTGTGGGCCAGACATGGGGTGTATCTTTTTAAGGATATGTGTCTTGGGGTGACTGCACAATAAGCAAATTTTAGCTTAAAAGCAACTCCTCTCTTCTTCAGAACATCTCTGAAAGTCTCTTATAACTTCGAGGTGACCTGGCATGGTCGCGGTTCTCTTTTCCCACAGGCTGCACACAAAAATGTCACCCCCCNTTTTACCACAGCCTGCAAACAGTATTTTTAAGCTTCGCGCTGGGCGCACTTCATCTTTTTCTGCCTCCATCTTCAGCTCTGTTTCCCGTGACTTACTTTCTCTTTCCCTCTGACCTTGAAGTCGCCATGATTTTCTTCAGGCTTTATGTTGGAGAAAAAAGCCTCTTTCTCTTCATGCAGCTGGCTCCTCAGCTCAACTATAGCTATGTTGGTAGTCGGAAAGCTCTCTCTCGGCTCCCGCCGGGATCTGCAAGGGGCTGCATGAAGGGGGAGGGGTCTCCAGTCATTAAAAGCTGTGCCTGGTGGTATCGGTTATGCAGCAGCTTAAGGGTTGTTTCTTAGCTGCCTGCAGCTCTGAAGGGGCTCTCCTGCCTCTACCCAGAGCCCGTGCCCTGGGGCCAGGGAAGGTGTAGGGAGGGGGCAGGCTGGGGCCACTCCCAGAGACGGAGCCCTGGGGCCCATCTTCCCCCCCCTTAACCCGCAGGAGGCTCGAACACCAAAGGGAGGTTCTCACCTCTCCACGAGATTTAAATATGTAAATTTTGAGAAGCGCCATTGGTCTAAACAATTGTCCGTCAACTCAGGTTCAAACCACCACACCACACAAAGAAAACCAAAAAGGAACAAAGCTACCATGGGTTAAAAAAAATCTCATCCCAGTACCTGGTTAATAGAGACGTTGTTCACAAGGATAGAAAGTAAATGGAAGACAGTCGGGGGCTGTTTTGAATCCCATGTAGTTTGCCATGCTTCTGGCAGAGAAGGAAAAGGAGCAAGGGGCAAAGTTTCGTGTGACACAAATATGAAGGGTAACAAAATTGATTTGGGAAGAGCTGCCGTGATCCTGCACAATAGAGCAGTTGTGTGTTGGCTTTGATTTACATAGGGCATGCACTAACAAGTTGGAAATTAGGTATTAACACTGGGGAAAAGGCATGAAGACAACCATGGGAGCTCTCTGAAAACATCTGGCCAGCACCATTAACTGCCCCCAAAATGGAGCAGGGCTATCACCAGTACTGGGAAGCAAACAGAGCCAAAGAAAAAGCATCATTATCTCACACAGTGCCCTGAATCCCCAAACACTGCACAATGCTTTTATCACTTTGTCCACCTCAAACCTGATTATTTGGTGTCCCCCCTGCCACAAATCCACCCACAGAAGCTTTTCTCTGGTGCCGTCTGGCTCTGATCCTTCACATGTTGCTCCAATTTTGCTCCTGCAGCCTCATGCCATGTCCATCATGCTTTGTGTTTTCTGCTGGGCGCCACTGAAGGGTTCCTAAAAGGGTGATGTCACCCAGTAATTTTTGTCTTCCCTCTGCTTCGCAACCATGCTCTCAACATCATTCCTTCAAGACTGCTACCTGAGGAGTCACAAGTGACCTAGGAAGCTGGGAGCCTTCCTTCCAGGTGGTCTTTCCAGGAGGGAAGTTTCATGCCATGGGCAGAAGATGGGCTGAGCTTGGCTACTGCCCAGCACCAGGCCCTAGGGGGTGAGGAGAGATGGCAAGCACATGTGATGCAGCAGTTTCCATTTAAATGCTCTGATGGGAAGAATGATAATTTCAGCATTAACAGAGCCCTGATTTCTGGAATTTAGTTATGTGCCACTGGGAAAGGCACAAGCTGAGGTCTGGGGGCAGGTGGATACCAGTGGGACTTCAGAGGAGAGGGCTCAGGTGGTAAGTGGTGATGGAATAGGGCAAGACAAGATGGGAGAGAATGGGTGGCAGGTGGGGGAGGGATGGTGGCAGCTTGAAATGGGACAACAGTTTTGAGCTCCAGCTCATAGGATTATAGGATGCCCCAGGTGGAAGAGATCTCAGGGGATCTCAGGTTCAGCCTCCTCATCCACACAGAGTCAGTCTGACCTGGTCAAACCAGATTACTCAGTGCTTGGATCTTGATCTTGATCTGGATCTTGAAGACCTCCAAGGATGGAGACAACGCCTCAGGGCAACCTCCTGCAATCAGCTGAATCTTCCTTATTAGTGTGTCAGAAATAGATGTCCTGAGGATGGAATTCCCCTCATTTATAGAAACTTCTGAACACCTTCCAGTGCTCTGCCTTTCCCTTCCCTCCTGAAGCACCTGGGAGGTGCCAGTCTTTGGGACTACTGCCGTGTGCCTCTGCTCTGAAGTGATCGATGAGTGGGGGGAAGGTTACATCACTTCTCTTACTGACATCGGCGACTCCTGCTTCTATGTCCCATTCATTTGCTTTTCTTTTCCCTCATTGAACAGCAGAAGAATTTTGAGTCTCCTTTCCCCTCATCATACTTCTCTGATGGAGTTCTCTGCAAATCTACCTGCAGGCTGTGTTAGCTGCAGGCTGCTGAGATATATATTGCACAGTCCTGCTCTGGGTCTGACTCCCTTGGGACTTCATTTAATGCATCTTTGCGTCTTGGCAATAAAGATTAACAACTGCTCTCTCTGTTTAGTATTCATCTTATGGTGAATCTAAATTCTATGGCAAATCTAAATTCTACTGCCACAGTTTGATTAAATAACACACAAAATAAAAAAGCTTTAGAAATGCCAAAATGCACACCTCTGCTGTTTCTTTTCTGTTGAGAAACTCAGTTTCCATGTTTTCAAAGGAAAATAGTTTGCTCTGACATAATTTGATATTGGATATGGCTGATATGGTTTTTTTCAGAAACACCTTGGTTAAAAAAAACCCAGTATGTTTGCTTTGAATTATATGAACGCTTCTGAAGCTTGTGAGGACTTTTGTCATTGCTGCTCCTGCTTTCAACAGAGCTGAGATAAAAAGTAATTTTTGTACCTTTGAGTGTGGATTATTTATAGCAACAGCCTGGCCTATGCCAGTGCACTGTGATTGTACTGGGTGAACAAAATAAGGAGTGACATTCAGAGATGCTGCCTCCTGATAATAGTATGAAGTTTTCAGAGGAAAAAATTACTTATCAGCACTCACAGAGTTCAATAAATTGCTATAGTTTCACTGAACTTACTGAGAACCTACCACAGCAAGAGGATAATTTATTATAATAATAGTAATAATAATAATAATAGTGTGCTATTTGTTCAACAGAGAGATGAGTCCCCATGCTTAAAATGACTTCAGCAATAGCATCTTTTTAGCCATGCATAGGTCTGCAAAAGCCAAAGCATTTAGAAAGTTGTCTTTCTGAGAGATAGCAACCCTTCCTCCTCTCTTCTACCACCAAAACACCTAGGAACTATTCAAGAGGAATGCTAACATGTCTTTCTCATTTCCATCTCCCAGCTTGTGCCAAAGAAGCCACCCACGACTGTGTAGGGTCAACTTCTTGTTCTCCTCATTGCTTGATGAAATCTGCAGATCACAAATGCCACCTGGACAGTCTTAGTGTACACTCACGCCATCAGAGAGGGGACAATGCTGCAACTAAACAACACCATGCTAGGAGGAAAAGAATGCATCCAGCTCCAGGGCCTGCAACACAAGAAGGACGTGGAGCTGCAGGAGAGAGTGCAGAGGAGGCCACACACATGCTCCCAGGGCTGGAGCCCCTCTACTCTGGAGACAGGTTGGGAGAGACCTCGGGGTGTTCAGCCTGGAGAAGAGAAGGCTCCAGAGAGGCCTTAGAACCTCTGCCAGTGCCTAAAGGGTCTCCAAGAGAGCTGGACAGGGACTTTAGACAAGGGCCTGGAGTGACAGGACAGGGGGATTGGCTTCACACTGCCGAAGGGCAGGGTTAGAGGGGATATTAGGAAGAAATTCTTCTCTGTGAGGGTGGGGAGGCACTGGAACAGGTTGTCCAGAGAAGCCGTGGCTGTCCCATCCCTGGAAGTGTTCAAGGCTGGATGTATCTTGGCGCAACCAGGTCTAGTGGAGGTTGTTTCTGCCCATGGCAGGGGGGTTGGACTGGGTGACCTTTTAAAGGTCCCTTCCAACCCAAACTCTTCTGTGATCCTGTGATTTTGGGAATACCCTCCTCAGATTACCCATTAACCAATTGCTACCAGCAATTAACATGCTGGATGTACAAACTGTAGAAGTCAATGAGCTCTACCCAGCCCAAGGCTGTCACACTTAGAGCAAATTTTAACCATCAAGCTGCCCCTGAACAGATAAATGCGCAAAAGGCACTGCTGCAGTGCGGTTCTGC
>WEIT01034509.1:1690-34277 GCA_013389985.1 Dryoscopus gambensis
CCCTTGAAGCTGCCGCGGGCGGGCCGCTGGCGCTGCGCGTCACCGACGCTGTGGAGGCAGGTACGGAGTACGGGTGGCGGGGATGGGCGGCCCCAGCCCCGCTGCCTCAGCCCGGCGCGCTGAGGGCGCCTCGTTCAAATCTGAGTCCCTGCCCGGCCGCGCTCCCGGCGCCTCACGAAGGCGGGACCGGGGGGTCTCTCAGTCCAAGCCCCCATGAAACCTACTCTTATTCCCGTGGAAGGGTGCCGGCGGTAGCTAAATCGCGGTGGAAGGGGCAGCGTCGAGCGGCAGCGCGGGACCACCCGTGTTCCCAGCCCCGCCGGCAGCACCTCACGGGGGTCCGCACGCTCCCCTCAGGGCAGGCGCCGCGGGGGCTGGCGAGGTTGCGCTTCCCACGGAGCGCGGGAGACGCGGGACTTACTGAGAGGAAGGGGACAAAAAATGATTTTTTTTTTTCCTCCCGAAAATTTCAGGAGATGACAAAGTCCCGAAGATGCTGCGCAGAGCGCTGGCACAGCTGTCGCTGAGCAGCATGAAATCTGCGGCTCTCTGCATAGGGCGGCCGGCCCTGCTCACCTCCGCTGGTGGGCGGCAGGAGGTGAGACCCTTTCTTGTCCCTATAAGTGGGTTTTCTCATGTTATCAGCGTGTTCCTGTTGTATTCAGTAGAACCAGCATAGATCATGCATTGAGAAAGATGGTGAAAGTGTTTTTCCATGTTTTGTACACTGTAGTTACATTTGTATTCTAAGTATTGGAAAAAATCCACGCAGCTGATTTTTTTTTTCTATAAATTTATAAGTCAGGTGTGAATATATGGGTTATATATTATATCTTGTATAAGCATACGTATCTGTTTTATTTGTAAATAAAGTGTATAGTTATTTACTCATCTTTTTTTCACTGATTTGTAGCATTTTCTAGTCAACACAGTGTATGCTTTTGCGTCATCTTCAGGATCCGTAGAGAGTCCTGATGAAATTTTTTTATCACCTTTATAGGCAATATATAACCCCTTCCATGTTGAAAAGTGCTGTGGATCATATCTTAAGAGCTCAGTGCTACTTGTGCCTTGCTCAGCTGCACCAGGTTTTAACCTAATCCTTCATATTAAAGCATTGTTTACCTCGACTGGAAATGGGAGGGGCAAAACCTCAACTGACAGGTGATGGCTTTGAAAACTCTTCCTAGGTCTGTACTGCTTGGCCTACCACAGGCTTTCCAGGGGGGAGAATTGGGCTGAGTGAAACCACACAGAAGAACCTGAAAGTAAATCCAGGTGACACTGTCACGGTGCAGCCTGTGACTGGTGCAGTCATCCAGGCAGAGGAAGTCGATATAAAGTTGAGGTATGGAACTTGTTATAACCTTGTTGAGGTTTTTATTCAACCACTTCCCTTCATTCTCTCGTCATTTCACTGAGTTGGCATTTAGATTGTTGCAGAGTCTGATTGTAGTTATTTCCTAAATAAAGTTACTTTACAGTTAGTTTTGAAAGTGTCCTAGCACTTGTATTTTTATAAATTAACATCACAGCTCCCAGGCAGTCAGTTGCAGATCTTTTCCATGAAGAAATTCCTCCTGATGTCCGGAGAACCATAGTTTCACGTAAGAAGTAAGAACATAAATTACTAAAAGAATAAATTGAAGTCCCATTGTTCAGGTACTGCCTAGGTTTCTAGATTGCTTTACAGGTATACTTCATTCTCTGCCAATTAACACCTCTGGGTCGTGCTTGCATGCGTAATTTAGCTTTTTCTTCAGGTTAAAATAATCAATCCCTAACTTCAGACCCCAGCAGCATATTTGGGTATGTGTTTACTCATCAGGAAAGGCTATGATATTTTAAGAGTTCTCCTCTAAATTAGCTGAATGCACCTGTTTTCCATCAAGTTGCTTTCTTGATCGTTAAAATCAAGAAGCGGGCTTTGGTTTGCAGGCTTAGGGCTCCCCCCGCTGTTCACACTTGGAGTTGCAGCAGCTGCATCTGCTTTAAATGCCTTCGGTGTGATGCTTTTCAGCGTACAGGTGTGAGTGCTTACAAAGTTGTGGACTTCCATCTGCAGAATGGATGAAGTGCATCTTACCTGAGAGTCAGTTAGATAAACGACTAGAAAATGCTTTGTGGGGAAAACTTGTGTTTTGATAGTGGATATGCAAGTGCTCAAGGCACTGTTTTAATCAATAAAAGTTGCATATGTGTGTTTGCAAGGCTGAAAGAGACCTGCCTGATCTAAATTCTTCTCAATTCAGTATGTGTAGCAGTGATTATCCTGCCTGGTGAGATGAAAAGCCTGCATTGCATATTTGTGATCCTAAGAAAAGATAAATATAACTTAGGATTTTGTTAATTACAGCATTTTGTTTGGCAAAACTAGCCTGAGATTACATAGGTACGCTTCTTTTGTTACTGTGTCTAATACCTTCAAGGTTAAGTCTGTATGATATGAAGACTGTGAACTGCTGTGGACTCTGGATTGGTTTTTAAGTGCTTGGAAAGCCAACTTTTTCCCTTCCTACTCCAGGGACAAAGATGCCACCGTTAATGCTGAGGAAATGTCTATCTGTCTGCTGAGAAACCTTGGTATGAGTTTTGCTGCTTCTCTTTTGAGAATTTTTGTAGTAGATCATCAAGTTCTGGTCACTAGAGCAAACATTTTCCCTTTATGTTCCTAATCAAGGGCTTATGGCAAAATAGGGGATGTTACTTTGTTCACACTTCATTCAGGGATCTGTCTTGGGCTAAATAATTGTGTCATGCTGCAAGTATCTAATTTGCAGTAAATTGTGGTTCCATTTCTTCTGTCCATGATGTGTATTTCTGGCTCAAGTTAGGAGTGTTCAGCATCCATTGATGGCCTCCAGCCTGATACTGTGGTGCACTTCTGAGTTTACTTGCACCATAAGGAAAAGAGTGCACTGGTACACATTAATAACAAGTTAAAGGATCAGTATTAACTTGAAATCCCAGTCTCTGACTCTTTTTTTTTTGTATTGATTGTAAATAAGTAAAGTTGCTCCACACTGGGTGGTAGGTGTACATAAGTAAGGCAAAAAGCAAGGTGTAAGTTATTCAAGGTAGTGGTACTCAGAGCAAATACAAAATTTTTACTTCTTACAATACTAATTCCAAAACCCTCCCTTTGTATGAAATTTAAAAAGCTGAAATTAATGATGAGTTTAAGTATGAGAGATTGCATACGATACTGACAAATGTTTATCCAGTACAGTCTGCTTGTGCACAAAAGGATCATTCAAAGTACCTGAAATTACCTCGTAATTACCTTTTGTTATGTTAATTTATAGCACTTTCTAAGCTTCCTGATAAAGAATTATTCTGATGCAAAAATGTCTGAGTGTTGATTGCTGCCAAAGTAGATTGAAATGTTGTCATCTTTGTCTTTTTTTTCTTCTTTCATCTTCTCATAGATGGGAAAATAGTCCTACCAGGAAACCTCTTGGCTTTCACTTACTATGGCAAACTTTGCAACATCGTGGTGATGAAAGTGAAGGGGACTGATGGTGCAGAGCTGATTGCCCAGGGCAGCGCCATTCCTGGTGATTCCAGCGAGCCAGACCTTGAGAGATCTGATTTGGAGAGCAGTGCCTTAGATTTGTCCTTGCAGCTCGGCAGGATGGACATCGGTGATAGTCCCGAGGTTGCCTCCGTGAGCTCCCCGAGCAAAGCCGTGGATCCAGGCTCGCCAGTCACACCCAGCGGTCCGGACTCCGGGCAGGGACACAAAGCCTTCAGCAGGGGAGATGGTACAGACCTCGCCCAGGAGCTGGAGTTGGCTGGGAAAGCCAGTGCTGAGGCACTCCTGCTAACTGGCAAAACTGGAGCAATGAGCAATACAGATTGTTTTTACTTCATTTCTTCAAGAACTAAAATCAATTTTATTGAACCAAGGACCAGAGTAGTAGAGGATGGCGAGCGTGAGTCCCGGGTCACCTATGACATGATAGGAGGCTTAAGCAGCCAGCTCAGAACTATTAGAGAAACTGTTGAACTGCCCTTGAAGCAACCTGAACTGTTCAAGAGTTACGGTATGATGCCTGAGAGTTGGCTTTCTTCATTCACTTTCTTCTTTAATATGACTTTATTTATTTTTTTTTAACACTAATTACTCCAGGATTATACACTTAAACAAATTTCATGTAACACTGATCTGGTAAACTTGTGTGTCCAAACAATGTCAAACTGCTTTATAATTACACTGTATGGATACTTTGAAGATGTTCTGGTTAGCCTATGTGAAAAACAGTTGAGCAGGGAAGAAATAAGTGTCTGTACTGAAATTCAGGTATGCATGAACAGAATTTGTAGCAAATAGGAAAGACTTCTATACTTGGACATTTGAAAGGTGCAGGTGTTTGTGTCATCCTAAGATTTTGTGTTGGTAGAGTCAGTTAATCATATCCTTTAAATGGAGAAAAACTCTGATTAATTGTGCTGTTTTTATCCCTCTGTTCCTGCAAAATTTTAAGGAGGTCTTTGAGGATGTTTACTCAAACTGCTGAGTGTGTTTAGTATGGAATTACAGGGTGGAAAACCAAAGAGGATTACTGTTGCCATACATAAAGTTATAGCTAATATATATAAAAACTTAAATCATTTTTGTGACTCTGTGCTGTGTATTTATCACAAGTGGATATGTACCTTGTTGAGGTATGCATCACTGTGAGACAGGGCTCTTACCTATAAATATTTCTTTAGTATCATGTCTTGGGGGCCCTTTATTTCTCTCTTTGACCTCTTCCCCTGCACATGCTTCAGAGAGGAGGTGGTTTCAGCTGGGACAGCTGAAATCATAGCACACAGGTGGCTGTTTCTTGGCCGTGATCCACAGGTGTCAGCGGGGTGGTGTGAGGCATCTCTACCCATGAGTGGTTGAGCTCATTTGGTCCAACCCCAGCATCACCACATGGTTTTGTGGCAGCAGAGTTTGCTTCAGCATGAGTGTTCTTCATACCTAGTCGCTAAAGCTTAAGCGGATTCTCTACTATTTACATGATGGCTGATGATGTTTTCTCAGGAGTTACAAACCTTTAGCGCCTCTGCAAACCTTAGGAGTCTTTGCTCGTGGGCAGTGAGGCTGGAGCTGAGGTGAGCCTGTGGTTCCACAGCCCAGTGCCAGAAACGCCACAGGAGGGAGCAGCACATGCTTTAATGGCCTTGTGAAGGAACCTGTCTGTAGAGATGCTTTTATTTTTATCCTTTGTCAGTCAGCAGATAATTTTTTCTCTTTCCCAGTGTATCAGTTTCTAAGATTCAGGCTTGTGGCCTGCCCTTGAGGCATCATTCCCTGTCTGATTCCCAGTCCCACCAGATATTTCTTTGGTCGTGTTTCACCAATGCCTTTTGTGCTGGGGTCAGGCCTTTGTCAAACATTTGTGTCTGCTTTTTACTTTCTAATTCTTGAACTTCTGTTTTTGGCTTTTATGCCCATTTAATTTGGCTTTGCCGGTCTGAAACTTTTTTTGGTGGGCTCTTTACCTGGGATCATAATAGTGTTTCTTGCAGTTTACCTGTCATTTCTGTCCAGCTTCATCTGTACACGGCAGTACCTTGTTCTTCCAAAGTCCCTTATGTTCTGTGCCTGAATGTTGCTGTCTCTGTGGCTCTTAACATGTGCCATTAAATAGGCAAATTCACCCTTTTATTGTGTGTTTTTCATTATCTTGCAAACATTCTTAAATGAAGCCTCACAGTATTTCTGGAACTTTCTGGAGTGTTGAAGAGAAGTGGTTTCTGATGTGGGAAATGATGTCACTGTAAGAATCGTGAATAACTTAAACGTATATTCATGGGTGTTAGGTGCTCAGTCTAGCAATTTTTTTGAGAACACACAGGGAAGATTTATAATGAACTACTGAAGAATATAGTGATTTAAGTAGGTGCTTTTTAAAATNTCCTCCTCGAGGAGTGCTGCTCTATGGCCCTCCAGGAACTGGGAAGACCATGATTGCCAAGGCCATCGCAAACGAGGTTGGCGCTCATGTTACTGTTATTAATGGCCCTGAAATAATAAGCAAGTAAGTCCACCCTCTTTATTTTCAATAATTCCATAAACTTAGTAGCCCAAAATATGCCCTGGCATCTATGCATGGTGGAGAAATGTAGTATTTGCTATGGGTTATCTGCCCAAAAGAGTCAAAAACAAATGGGAAAGGGTTCTCTCAAGTAAGGCTTATGTTTCTCGTATTAAAAGAGGTTTATTGGACTTGGCCAGGACATTTGTGAAAGGCATGGACTGAATTAAAGAGGGGATTAAAACTGCATCTGCAGTTGCACGTAGGTTAGTTCTGCAACAAGAAGAGGAACTTGTTAGAGCATATTTGCAATTAAGGTGATACAGCACAGACTGATGTCTCCAGAGAAGTAATTATTTTGTTGTTCTTCAAAAATGTAGATAAAATTGTTTCTCACACAAAAGAGAAGCAGTTCTCTTCAATCTTTTTTTCTAGTTACTAGACGATTCTAACTTTGCCTGTGCCCCATTTCGCCTTAATTTCCTGTCCTTGTGGAAATAAAGATTATTGTAGATTTGCCTAGACTTCAGGGCTTTAAAAGTGTGCGCTACGGCTTTTTGTTACTCACAAGCAGTAATTTTCCAGGTTGCCTGGAAAAGACAAAAAAAAATCCATGTTTTTTTAAAATATTTTAATTCTCACAGGTTTTATGGGGAGTCTGAGTTGAGGTTACGTCAGATATTCGCTGAGGCTTCTCTCCGGTACGTTCCTTTGGAGAATTTTATCCGTGGTATCAGTTCCAGCCTTAATGTTTTTAAAAGAAAAATACTGGCAAGAATCTTTGAATTGTAACTCTTTTTCATCCGGTGGTTTCTAAAAGGAAATAAATTTGTTTATGTAGAGCTTAGCTAGGAGGAAAGCAGTGAAATTTTAGGATGCCTGTTAAATCCTTTTGGACACTGCCCTTTTTAAGGGGCTGTTAGAGGATGGTGCCAGATCGCTCGACCTGTGTCGTTGGTGCGTTGTGTGCTTGTTCCAACAGATGGAAGCACGAGCCAGAGTTTCACCTGGATCCAGATTTTCCTCTCTCGTTTTTGGAGGCCAGCTCTAAATGAGTTAGTGTTGGTCCTGGATATAGCACACCTCTGGTGGCATCTTGCCCAAATTTATTAGACCTGGCTAAGGCAGACTTTAGACTTTTGTGTGGTTGGTGTTTATAGCTCATTAGCATAAGACTATTGCATACTGAAGGTACTAGTTGTCTAATATATTATTCATTTTAGTTTTCTCTTTGAGTAACACTGTATTCAAGACTGAAACTTCCAGTTGCCTAAAGGAGTGGGATGCTTGTTAGTTTTTGTAGGAACTGGACATTTTCCATGAACAGCTTTGCTCTGCATGAGTGTTTTAAATCTTCCCGAGCACCTTAACATTTTTTTCCCTTTATTTTTTTTTCCCCCCCAGTCGCCCCTCAATTATATTTATAGATGAGTTGGATGCACTCTGTCCAAAGAGAGAAGGAGCTCAGAATGAAGTGGAGAAGAGAGTTGTTGCTTCGTTGCTGACATTAATGGATGGCATTGGCTCAGTAAGTCGACTCTATTGAGACAAATAATGTGCGTGGGCACTCGCTGAACAAAATAGTATTGCTTCTGCAGGGGAGCCAATTTTAGGTGTATCACTTGTGGGGAAAGAAAACAGGTGAGACTTTATAGAGTAATCTAATGCTTTTTGGATGCTAAGTAGAGAGTGTAGGAGAGGAATGTCTCCTGATAACTGTGAGTTTAAAAGAAAGTAGGTTTCTTCCATTTACTGCCTATCCTCTGCCTGCTGCTCCTCTTGTAGTTTTGGAGATCAAACTGAAATTTCAGTGATAGCCCATCATTGAACTAAACCAGGTATTTTTAATTGGTCTGAAATCAAAGTCATCAAAATACTTCTGGTCGTATGTAGGCTGCATGATTAAAGGCAACAGCAGCTATTTCAAGATTACCAGAGCAGTATGTAGGGCATAACCAAAAGCCTAATAAAGAAACAGTAAATTTAATTGACTTGAGTAAATTATGGATTAAGACCATAAGGTTTGGCAATCTCTCATCTATTATTTTATGATTATTAGCAGGAAAGATGAAAGAACTCTGTTCAGAGAATGAAAATAAATTTCTTCTGTTTATGTAATCTGCAAGTTTCTCATTATTTTTCTGCATGGCAGTTTAAGTTGCCCAGTTTGGAATCGTTCACAGGCAGAACATATTTTCTGGTGGCAAAGGCTGATGGATATTCTTCCTGGCAAAAGTGCTTCATTCACAAAAAGAGTATGACATTACAAGAGACCTCCTAGCTGATCCTGCCTCGCTGTAAAAGTGACAAAGCAGAACTTGAGGAAATTGGTTAGGACTTTTGACCTTGCTTTTCCTACTGGACCTACAGGAAGCTTTATAACCTCTTGTCTCTGCTGGGTTTGATACCTGAACTGATTTGTTTCCCAACCTTGTTTATTCAAGGTCTGCTGATATTGTTTTGTTCTTGTGCCAACACTGCATTTTAGCTTAAGCACTTCTTTTTCTATCCTTGGTTCTTAGGTTCTGATTCAGGAAAGCAGATTCTTGGGCATTAAAGTGGGAGTGTCTCTTGTATCATCTGTACATGCATGCAGCCTGTAGTATTGCTAAATTGCAGTCAGGGATGGGTTGGTTGGGTTCACTTTTGGGGTATGCATTCTGAAAAGCTTGTTTTATTCCTTTAGAGCCAGCATCAGGATTTTAATGTGTGCAACAGTTGGAAAAGTAAGCAAGAAGTATATTTATAAGCTGTTTCACATTCAACTGTATTTTAAAAATAATATTTTGTGTTGTTGGGTGCCTTCAGGAAGGCAGTGAAGGGCAGCTGTTGGTCCTTGGGGCCACCAATCGCCCTCATGCCCTGGATGCAGCACTGCGCAGGCCGGGGCGTTTCGATAAGGAGATAGAAATCGGAATTCCCAATGCCCAGGACCGTCTGGACATACTCCAGAAGCTTCTCAAGAAGGTTCCTCATTCGCTCACAGCAGAGCAGCTGGCACAGCTGGCTGATAGCGCACATGGCTATGTGGGTGCAGACTTGGCAGCCTTGTGCAAGGAAGCAGGTAAGGCTTTGCTTATCTTATTTAGGGTATTACTTTACTGTTAGTGTCTTTCTTAAAGGAAAAAAAATAATCCGCAGTCTGTACTAATGGCTTTTGAAAAAACAAGGTTTTATTAATTTTTGTGTCCAAGAAGAGACAGCCAGGTGTGACATATGAGGAACACCAGTCTGTTGCTGGGTAGATCAGAAAAATTCTTTAAATATTAATAACTTTTAAAATCCAGTGTTAAGATCAATAACCCTGGGGAATCCCCTATGCCATTTCTAGGATACTAGACAGCTTGCTGTCTCTCAGTAAACCAATGGTTTAGGGAGTTAACTGACATCCCTAAGAGCTTTTCTACTCTCTAGCCAGTCCCCTGCACACAAAAGTCCTAAGTCACTCTGGCTGCACAGCTTATCCTGAGGTCCTTGTTCCCAGGATGTGGAGGCTGCGTGCCTCAGTGGTGCTTCCTGTGCCTCCCTTCCATACTTTGCACCTATATTCCATTTCCCTGCAGATGAGGAGCTGCTGGCCGGGGCGAGGGCGCTGTGTGCACCTGGCTCACGTTGTGCAGCAGAGCTGAGAGAGCTGCAGAGCACACCCTGAGCCGCGGGCTGGAACGTGGCCCTTGGCCTTGGGAACAGGCATGGCCCTGGAGAATTATCCATGCATCATGCAGCCAGGGTTCAGTATGTTCCAGGGAATGCTTCGGCATGAGTTCACTTCTGTTTTCATTGGATGAAATTTTGCAAGCACGCTCTATCAGTTCCCAGGTTTTGCTAGAGTGCATCTGCACTGTTTTAGTGTTGGAGCTTAAATCTGCCCATGAGCAGCCCTTTAAAACAGCTGAGTCAAAATACGACTCTGCAGCTCTGCTTACAGGTATTTGCTCCCTTGCAGCTCACAAGTCAGTTTGCTGCATGTGCTGGTTACTTTTATTTCCTTTGGCACTGGGACAGCTTCCCCTGGCGGTGGCGCAGAGCAGGGATAATTCTTGCATTGGAATTGACTGCGAAGATGACAGATGTTTTATTAGGGGTGATGGCACCTGGAACAGCAAGGATTTTACTTGCCAGCTTCCAGAAATTTTAAGGGATAGTTTTCAAGTATGAATTTTTTGGAGATTTTATGGATCAAGAAGAAAAGAAATACATGAACACAGACTATTTGTTTTACAGTGCTCTTCTCTTGGCTTCAGTTGTGTTTTAACCTCTGTTTTAAGTTAGAAAACATCATTATTTTTTCCTGCTTGTATATATTTCTTTTAAAAAAAGATAAACTCCCTTTTTAGTTTCCTTCCCCTGTGTTTTTGGAAGCCTGTCAGTCTGCCTGTGTCTCAGTACTCGCATAGTAAACACTTAACTAATGTAATCTAAAGTTCTCAGTGAGAAGTGTTGTGGTTTCAATTCCAAACATGACCCAGCCGAGTCTTTGCTCCTGCATGTGCAGATGGAGTCTGGACACTTCATAATCCAGCTGCAAACAGATTATATTTACCCACTGCATGAGGACCTCTTAGAAAATAAATTTGGAATGTTGTGCAGGTTGAACACTATGTTGATAAAAAACTTTGGGCATCTCCCTGTGACTGATTGCAGGACGTGCTGTTATCCGAGAGCTTTGCATCCAGAGCCAGTGGTGGGAATGAGGGAAGGAGGATGTCTCCTTCCTATTGCTTTTCTTTCCAGAAGTTTGAATCCACACTGTTAAATTTCCCTGTCATTTGTTAACGTGGGGTGACCTCTGCTGGGGAAAATAGAGTCCAGCGCCCTTAACTCCTTGCAGCCCACGTGAATTTTTCCTCTTCAAGAAGTTGCAGAAGCATGAGTCAGTCGAGCTATTACATAAACTGAAGTTGCTCATCATATAGGAACGTTCTTAGTTGTAGTCTTTATTTTTTTTTTTCCCAATTAAGCTCTTTATCTGTTTTTTTATATTACATTTTCAACACCTGGTAAAATATTACTGCTTTCACTGGAGTTAAACTTAGCACAGACTTTTATAATCTACTATTTCTCCTCAGTAGAGCAAGATTCCTTCATATGGCAAATTTTCCAGTGTTTTGTCTAGTTTTTTGTGTTGTTCCAAGATGCATGGGCTTCTATTGCTTCACTTCAGAAACTCTGCTGTGGGCCAAGCTAGCTTGCTGTTCAGGAATGCTCTCTGATATTCAGCCTAAGTTTTCCTTGTTTAGTTTTATCCCATTATTTCTATTTACATCCTTGTACAACACGTTTGCTCTCCCTCCTTGGTGTTTACACCCTTCAGATATCTCTAGGCTGTTCTCATGTCCCCTACCTCCTCATTCATTACTGGGCCAAACTATAAATATTTAGCTCTTTTAATCTTTCCTCCTAAATAAGTCCTTCCTGCCTTCCGAGAAATTGTGTTGATTTTCTCTGAACTGCCTCCAGTTTGTCAATAACCTTTTTGGTGATGTAGGGCTTAGAATTGAACATAATATTTCATATATATATGTATATATTACAACATAAAACATGGTATAAATATACAGTTAATGCGACTAATGCGCATTTCTAAATATCCAAAATGCTTGGTGTTCAGGCAATATCTGAGTTGAGAATGCTTTCACAAATTTCGAGGTTATTTGTGCCACATTAAGACTTGGTGCGTGTGTAAGTAGAAGTGAAATGTGGAAACTAGCTTAGGAAAAGGATTTCAGAACTCAGGAATACAGGTTCAGTTTTTGGCACAGGATTGCTGTTGCTTGCTGATTGTATTTCTGTTGTGGTCTGTGGGAGACTCAAGTCCTGCATACCCCATTTATATCCTTGGGTCTGTGGCTGGAGAGACTGAAAGTTTGCAAGCTAAATATGTTTATATTCTTAATACAAAGTTTAGATCATTTTCCAGTGGACTCATCTTTCCTTATCTTTCTACTTCAGCTCTGTTTTTTTAACCCATGTATTGTGTATATACTGCTTATGTAAACCAAGGGTGTGGTAATTAATGTAACATGGTAAATGTAGGATTTGTAGGGCTTTTGCATCTCTAGTTAGGTTTCCTAAGATACTCCATTATAAAAGCTTTGATGTTTGCCTTCTATATAATTCTGAAGACCATTTGTTAATGAAAAGTAAATAACCATTGTAGAATTAAACATGTTCCAACTGTTTTTTTGGCAGAAATTGTTTGTTCTCCAGTGCAGGATTTGCTTAGTGGTACTGCTGGAGTCAGACAGGCAAGTTTTGTGTTCTGTTCAGCAGCTCTGCGTTTTCATGGGAATTTTGAAAAAGTTTTGGGGGCCTGTAATGTCTATTTTGTGCTGAATGTTTCTAGGCCCCCCGTCTATGGTGTGTACAGAATTGGGGTGTGGTGTATGCTGGGATGGGCAGGTAGAGGAAGAGTGGACAAGAAACTTGGAGAATCTCTGTGGTGTGATCTGGACTTTCCCAAACAGGATATTACAACCAAAACCCATGGCACCTTTATGTGGAGATGCTTTATAATAATCAGCTAAGAGTGTTTTTGTTTTATCTGCTGGATTTTTAAAATATTAAAGGATTTTACTCCTTTTCCTCTACTGAAGATACAGTTCTAGCCTCTCACAAAAATGGAACCACAAAACTGTGATTTTTGTAGGATATCTACGTGTCCAAGGTTACAATATCTGTAGTGACTACACTGGAGAAATTGAGATTTGCTGTGATTCTCTGCTGCCTAGCAAGATGTTTGTGATTAGCTGATGCTTTCACCAAGTTAACAGCCGAGTGTGGAAAACCTGCAGATTTCATGCTGGGCACTGGGCCACGTCCCGTGGACATCACCTTGCAGCGGGCTCCTCTTGGTAGACTCCTGAGGACTTGAGTACTCTCCAAGGGATTCACGCACAGAATTCTTGCCAAGAAGAGGGCTTAGTCATGTGTGTAGCTGAGAAAGTCATATTCTTCAGGCTGAGAGAGATCTACTGTATCCTAAATTATTTAGTAGGCTGGTTCTTAGTGTGAACAGCCGCCTTCTGAATTATTTTATCTGAAGCAAAAGGGTGTATAGAGGATAGACTGCCATATGCTTGCATGTAATGTCAGTGTTTGCATGCCCTTGAGATCTTGTTGTGACTCCTTTATTTAACTTACCACGTGGTCGTTTATTAATTCCCCCCAAAATCATAATGGTTTTAATTTATTGGCAAAGATAAGCACTGTACTTCTTTTTTAAAAAAACCAAAACATATGAAATGTTAATTATGTAGCAGGGACATGAATGGTATAAACTGTACTGAATGTTAGAAGATGCTTAGCAACAAAGGTTTCCAAATATAGCAATTTATTATAAACTTATCCTTCTATGGCTGCCTGTAGCATTTCAAGAGGGTGAATATAAATATAGCTTGATTTCTTCAAGGAGTGGGTTCAGTCATATTGTTTACAGAGAAAGGAAGTATTTGCTTTGTGACTCTCAGAATTTATCTTGAACATCCTCGTTCATTACACATCATTTCAGTGTGCTGATATAAAACACTTGGGCTGTGATAAGATAGCATCATGAGGAGAGGAAGAACAAATGGCTTTGTTTAAATAGTGGTCTTTCTGGCAAGAACACTGATTTGCTTCCAGTAAGGATGCTGCAACCACTGAGACTTTGAGACTTCTGTGAAAGAGGCACTGGTGGCTTTGTTTTGCACCAGAAGTTTTTAAGTTGCCTGAGAAAGGTATCACCCTGCTTAGCCTTTAGGATTAGAATGGTTTACTGGCTTGAGCTGTCTGTTACAAAAAAAAATCTTAGAGCAATAAGAGATTGAGATGCATCTTTGACCGGTATGAATCAGCATTACTCTGTGAGGCCACTTGTGAAGGCATGTCATAATGGTCTGTTGTCTTGTTCTCACAATTTTGAGTCCTGTTGTTTGGAGATCTTATTGTCTGTGCCCCTTTAATTAGCCCTGCATTCTGATGATGAATACAGGATGGAGAGGCTTTATGCTGTTTAATCTATCGCTTTGTATATTGATTTTTTTGTGGATAGCAGATCTGTAAAGGGGCAATTTATTTAGGAGGATACCGTACTTGGCTTTTTGTTGGAGCTGAGAAACTTCCTGATGTATCTTCTACACCCTGAAACAGAGTTTCTGCAATCCACTTGCATTGAAAGTAAGAATTAAAAACCAATAATCGACTGAAGGACTGTCTCCTAGGATTTTTCTGGTTTTCCCTGTAATTGGCAGGGAAGTGAATTCCCCTGAAGTCCAGGAATGTCTCTTTGTTAGACTTCTGTAGTTTCCCCCCAGCTCGTGCAGTTGTGGTAGCCTGGCCACCTGCAGGAAACATGAGCCGTGTGGGCTAATGTGATTAACAGTGAGGCTCTGTGCACCCCGAGGAGCAGCCCCTGACTGCTCTTTCACCCACACAAACGCTGCCTTCACTCCGTGCCTTCCCAGCCTCCTATCTCCAATCGAGCCCTTCCTTTCAGCTCAGGCACAGCCCTGATGAAGCAGCCCAGTGTTAGGGCATCAAGAATATTCCCTCCTTTCTTTAGGCCATAAAAACTCAGTCTGAACCTTTCCCAGCACGGTCTGGACCGGGGTTCTGCTGGGGGTGTGCAACAAATGTAGCTATTTCTCTTGGATTACAATCCTAAATGTAGGAATGTGGGTTTGAGACACTGTTGAAAATGCAGATTTTGACAGGGGCAGTTGATGACCAAGGCAATGGGATTGTTTGTTTTGCAGGGTGGTTTTTGCTTTGCTTTCCAATTAACTGACTGCAGTTACAGATTTGAAAGGGGAAGCACTGCTTGACATGCTGTAATTATTTTATTCCCTTATGGAAAGTGACTGAAAATACCATGTCTATGTTATTTATTTATTAGTAGCATATTGAAGCTATGCTGTTGCAAACAATCTGCTGTTGCATTGTCTTAACTGAGTGCTGGTTCCCATGTGACACTCAAAATGAGGTGGGAAAGGCTGCTTGCCTTTTTGTGAAAAGGTCACGTAGAAAATGTGGGAGTTTGGGGAATATTAATAACATCTAGTCAGGTGGTCAATACAAAAAAAAGTGTTATGAAATTTTTGCAGAAAGGGCAGAATATTTCGATTTTGAAATGCACTGAAAAGGACAGACATGATGCAAAAGTAAAGCTACAAATGAATTTTTGGACTGGGACAACTGAGTTTTCTGACACTGTGTTCCATCATTCTAATTTATGGTGTAAGGAGAGCAAGAAACTCCAATCCCCATCTTCAGTGCGAGTTTCGAGTTAGTGCTGTGTTCTGTGGTGTTAAAGTTGGGTCCCTGAAGCAGAGGGTGTTTCTAAGCCAGAGCAATTGGCCGAGCAGGTTGGGAGTACGTGGGCCCTTGCTTGCACACTCACACAGCAAAGCAGTGTGGCTTTTTTGGCCTCTGACTGTAACATGTTTCGGGATTGTTTCTTCGAGCAGCAGCTCAGAACGATGGCTTTTGTGCAGAAGTGGCTCCGTGTGGCTGCTGCCTCTGTGAAGCAATGCTGGCGCACGTTGTGTTGGTTTTTGGAGTTATTTTTTTCTTCTAGAAAATCTTGGCCCATTTTTTTTTGTTTGTTTTGACATGCTACTTGATTTTTGTTTTTGCACGAGGAACATTGCACTGACTGCAGTCAGGGCATGTGAACTTTTGGTTTTCATCATAACTAATTTTAAGTGTGTGTTTATCCAAAACTTGCAGCTGATTGGATGATGGGATTGCTGACTTCATGCACACAGTTGTGTGTTGAGTACTTAATAATCTGTTTAAAGCACATCCCATTCTGTCTGCTGATACTTATATAAGCAGGAAACAAGGATTATTTTTCGGAAGAGTTGATCAATAACTGTAACTAATATTTTAAATGAACCTTCTTGGCCGATAAGTCACCGTGCTCTTGCTTCTGCAGCTTGAGTGGTATGGAAGAAATGATATTATTCATGTGTGGCAATGCAGTTAGCAGTAGCCATCTGTATGTAGGATGGTTAGCTACTATGGGGGGACAGAGCTTAAATTTTTTCAGGCAAAGTTTTCATAAGTCTCCTGACTTTAATTTTTAGCTGTATCCCTTGCCAGCATTCCTAATTACAATTACACTGCACAGTTAGCCACTATCTCTTGCTTCTTGTCTTTCTGCCCTTGCTATTCTGGTAGCCTGGCAGTCCTTATTTTTCTCCTCACACGTGTGACCACCATTAGCTTAGGTACATTTATGTCTGGGAGCAGGCTAGGAACTGGCAGTCTGGTATTCCTTATTTCCCTCTCTTTTCACAGGGTCGGGATAAAGGACGTGTGTACCTGATCTGTGAATAAACTGTTTCCTCTATGAAACAAGTTCTGAAAATGCAGTTCCTTCCCTCCTTCCCTCCTTCCCCACACCTCTCAGCAGCTTTCAGGCAGCTCCACAGACATGTTCCAGCAAATGCCAGGGCTCTTCAGGAAGGGCTATAAATCGTGGATGTAATCCCTACATTAGGTTAGTGCTCAGGTTTGCCCAGTGAATTCGCAATGTTATGGTTACAAGGGATTTAAGGGCATTATCTTTCCTGTGAAAACAGCGCATGAAAGTTCTTCAGGGGTTTTTCCCATATAGCTCTGGCAGCTAAAGACAGATTGCAGAATATGGTTTTGAGAGCAAAAAGTCAACGTTTCTGCTTCCTGACTTTTTTCCCTAAATAAGCATGAATTTTATGTACAGGTTAAATTAAAAAAAAGTTTAAAATATATTTATAAGTGGACTTTAAGTTGTATTAAATGCTTTTTCTATGCATAAACCTGTTAAATTTTGGAGTGTAGTATGTAAAGATCTAGAAGTAGAGGAAGATGCAGCCTGCAGTGCTATAGGAAAGCTGGGATCTTACCCATCCCTGCCCCTCTGTTGAGTGTTCCACTGCCAGCCGTGTGGTAGAGGATCACGTCGGGTCTGACAGCTCTCACTGTCAGGGAGAAATAGCTTGTGTCTTCTGGGTTTGGCCAGAAGAATTTGGGGGGGAAATGCCAGATTAGCAGAGAAAGGAGAAACATTGCCTTTTGTAAACAACCTCATAAGAAGATAACAATTTCTTTGAAGCTACTTACAAATTCTGGTATTGGGATTCTGGTAGAGCAAGTCCAGACAGGGTGGATTTGTGAAAGGAGTAGCTGATGGGCAGTAAAAGATGCATGACGAAAAATTTTGTTTGGTTCAGTTTATTTCCTCAAGTGTTGTGTATATATTCTGTTTTGGAAGCCTAAAGTATATATGTTGGTCATTCTGAGTGGCTGCTTCCTATTATTTACAGTGATGTATAATTATACACAGACTCTGACAAATATAGCAGTGTCGTAGGGTCTATTTTTAGGCTCAGATATTTGTTATTATGACCTCATGTACCAAAACTTAGCCAAGCTATGAGCAAGAAAATCTTACAGGCAAACAATGCTATCGACCTTGTGCATAGCCTGGTACCAAAGAAGGATCATCTGTACCAGGACAGGGCGTTCTGCTGTTTCTTTCCCCTCTGTCCACTTGGTTTCCTCTGTTCTAGACAGACAGGATGAGTTGGTGAGGTAGAGCACACAGTTGCTGGGCTGGAACAAACTGTTTATTTTCCATTGTTTGTAATCATGCGTGCCTTATTGTGCTGCTTTCTTTTCTTTTCCTTTTAATTTTTTTTTTTTAAACCAGGATTTTCCATTGCTACTTCACCGAGGATCAGTGTTGTTCACTAGCCCTGTGCTAGATATAGGTATCCTGTGCCTGTGTGAGCAGTCCCACTGACCCTTCAGCAGGATAACTGCGTCTCAGTCCTTCCTCCCCTCATGCAGGACTGGGATAAAACAGGGAAAACCCCGCCAGGCACTGCCAAAAAGGTCATTGATACTCATTAACCCTAAAGAAGTGAGTAACACCTGAAAAGGAGCAAGCAGAGCTGAAACAAGTGCTGTGCTCAGAGTCAGTTCACAGCAATGACATTATGCTCAACCCAAAACATTCCCATGTGAAAGACACCCAGGAGGTACCTGGTGTTTTCTGAGGAGTTCCTGTTTGTGTCTGCATTATAACTTGTGTAGTGGTGAATGTGGGTTCGCTGTAGGGTTCCACCTCCTTTGCCTCTGCACTGCCTCTGGCAGCAGGGTTTGCATCCTACCCTGCATTTCCTTACATTAAATCCATCTCTCAGCGTCTCGAGACAAGGATGTGTTTTTACTGCCTCTGGCAAGCCACTGGCTTTATCCTTCTCCTGTTACTAAGGCTTCCCCCCCGCCCCTCTTGTTAGAGGTCAATCTGAAGTGCAGGAAAGAATGATTATGATAATAGGAGGAAACAGGAAGAATCATGCTTTCTTTTTCAATCTGTTTTTTATTATTGTTTTAATGTAAAACATTGTTTCAATTAAATGCTGACCTGTGCAGTGGCGTGTGCGTGCACATGCTGAAATGAATTCCGGCTTTGTTTGGAAAGCTGTGACCTCTTTATTCCTGTTCTGGATCAAGGCTGTTGCCTTTCAAACCCACTGCTGAGGACTGAAATTTCACTCATACTCCTCGTAGCACTGGCAGTAACAAACCTTAAGAGCACTGGTCTCCTTGGGCATTTTTATTTGCTGTTCTCTTTCAATTTTTAAAATAGGCATGGTTTTAAGGCTTACTCATGTCATGGAAAGAAAGATAACCATGACACATTTAAAATGCAACAAAGAAGTGCTGGACTACACTGGCACTTGGTGGAGCAGATAGGTATAGAAATGAGCAGATGTCTTTATCAGTAACTTGCTTTCTCTAGGCCTTAATTTCATGCTATGTTATTGCATTTTTTTTAAAGTGAGAAAGTACGAGACTGGACCCCAATGCCTGCTTCCACCCCACAAAGTCTTAGCTGCAGTGACACTGGAATAATAGGTCGAGTTTGTTATTTGTTTGGATATAAATTTTGAATCTGGAGGGTGAATCTCTGTTGTCTCACTTAAGTTGTTTTCTTTTGCTTAAAATGAACTTCTTCAGAGAAGGGAAGGAGGGGGTGAAGAACAGCATGAAAATTGTCTGGGTTGTTAAAATGAGTCACTTATATTTTGTGCTTGTCCTCTGGTGACCAGATTTTCATTTTTCTCCTTGGCCTCATGGAATGTTTTTATTTATATATCTTATTAGTTTTGGATGTTCTGTGCAAGGGGAAACCTGAGTTACAGACTTTTTTTCTCTCTGTTATTGTATTAAGAGCCTGGGTATTGGATGCAGGTGCTCTGACTCTGCCGTAATTGGCACTTTATGGAGAGACACCAGCTGTACTGCTTCACAGGGGACATATTATATCTCTTCACACGTTGTATATATTGTAGGAAATGCAGAATTCCTGTCATTGTCAGAAACTTTGCATGCCTGCATCTACCAGTGCCTCTGCAGTAAAAAAAGACAACAGTCTGCTGAAAGTTAAAACCACATCTATTTTCAGAAACGGCTTATCCCTTTTATTGTCCTTTCATGTAGCACTAATTGATGTTTTGTTTGGTTAAATATAGAAGAGACTTAACAAATGTTTGTCTTTTTATGGTCGTGCAAGGTGAACTGGTGTGGTATGAACTACCTCATTTGTTTTGGAGCGCATGGCAGCAGATATACCGCACATCTGGACGTGTGTATACCTGTGTATAAAATTATACTCATCATGTAAGAGTATACAAAAAAAAAATTAACATTTTCAATCACAGAACAGGGTTGGAAGCAGAAGCAATAAAACCCTAAATTATTTTAGGCCTCAAAAGGGATAATTATACAGTGGGAAAACCATCCTGCTTCTGGGCATCTTCATAACGGGGGCTGCAGTTGCTCTCTGGGGAATGCCTGGGAGCTGCCAACGGTACCGCTCGGTCCTGCCCGAGGAGTATTGATGTATTGATGCGTGAGTAGGTGGGACTTGTGTGGCTTTTGAGGGATTGATTTATAGGAGGAAACTAGGAATTAGTATCAAGATTTATAGATACTGTATGTGAGTGATTTGTCCAAACAAAGGGGAGAGTAAAAGCTCTGCCTGCGTTTGAAAAGTGTGATCGCTGAAGGGAACAAAGAACTATTGAGTGTCACAGGGAATGTTTGTTCCATATCAAGAAAAATGCAGGTGTCTGGCATCTTACTACATGGAAAAATAGGGTCCCAATGGAAGTTAAAGTGATCTCATTAGGCTTTTTTTTGAAGATACTGTCCTGATAATAGAGAAGTGGGCAAGATTGGGGATGTCTTGTGAGCTGATTTAACATGTTCTTAAACGTTCATTGTCCTTCTTCCTTCATGGTTTAGAAATGTGTTCAGATCACTGTATGGACATTTGGAGGTTTTGCCCCGCTAGCTTTATCTCTGCAAACATGGGAACAAGGCTTGTTCTATTCTGTCTTTTGGAACAGATATAGTTTATATTCTGTCTGTGGCTGTCAAATTCCCTTTATTGTGCTCTCTCATCAGAAGTGTGTTGCATATTCTTTGACATAGATCAGGCCCAGCACTGAGACACTCTTTTGAACATCATTTCCTTTCCAGTGCTGCAGCGTGTTTGTGTGTGGTACGCTCTGTTTGCAAGGCAGCCTACCTCTTTCCATGGTTTTTTGTTTCTCTAGGTTTGTACGCCCTGCGGAGAGTGCTAGGGAAGAGGCCCAACCTGCTGGACACCGAGGTGGCTGGGTCAGTGATGATTGCTTTCAATGACTTCCTGCAGGGGATGAATGATGTCAGGCCCAGCGCCATGAGGGAGGTGGCAATTGATGTGCCAAAAGTAAGTTGTTGTGTGCAACATTGTCTGTGGCAACATTGTCAGGGCCATGTTAAGAGAGGAATTTGATGGAGTGAAAGCCCTAAGTTACTGGTTAATGTTGTGCATCATCTTTCTGTTTGCGTGTTGTTTATTTAATTATAATTTTGAAGAACCATTTGCAGAAGCTTAAGTTCCTGATGCTTCAGGAAGAGTTTGTAGTGCAGGAGCATATCTCCTCATCTGTAGTTTTATATGCTGACTGGCTTAATGGAGTAAACATCTTGAGATGTATGTTCAAGGAAGGTCCTAAACAACCATGGAGCCTTTTGGGAAGCAGACACAAACTAAAGCAAAGACCAACTTACTGCATTTGTAACTACAGTGTGTTGAAACAAAACTGTGAATAGTTTGCTCTGATTTTTATGTAAATGTGGCCTGGATGTCTTCAGTGGCATTATATGGTTTTAAGTGAAGGCAGTATTCAATGCTGTGGCCAGATTATCACTGCCAAGCAGTCCCCTGTCAGTGACTGTCATTATATAAACAGTTCATTTGGTGGTGCCAGGTTCATCTTTACCTTGCTCACTGCCCTCCTAATTACATATTGTAGCAGTTCAGTAGCAGACCCAACATACATTGGGCTGGGGAACTGATCTTGTTTAAGGCAACTCTGATCTATGTTAAGAAGATTGAGCAAAAGAATTTTGTACTTAATCTGACTAAATCCTGCTTCTGTGAGCAGTTGTGCTGGTGTTTCTCAGCAGCTCCTCAAGCCCTAGAAGAAAACATTTATGTTTCATTGCATGAAAATGAGTCATTTGGGAATTAGATTGCACAACTGTAGACCCTTATTCCCAAACTTATAGGAATGGGAAATAAAATCTGCGAACCGGATGCTGCACGCAGCCAGCTCAGATGTCACACTTGGCTTGTTAAGAGTCGATGCTGTGCAGGGTGGAATTGCCTGGGCTGGCCCCAGACAGCTTTTCCTGGAAATGGTGTCATGGCACCAATATCCTCAAGGCTAAGTGGTTCTGCTGAGAGCCAGAATTTCTGATTCTTGCCTTGCTCATTGTGCTACTGGCTCGTGGGCTCAGGTTGTTATCCCTGTGCTGTGCCTCTCGGGCACACCAGCCCCTTTGGAGCCAGGTGGAATGCTGCTGAACGGCACAATGCAGGCAGGCAGAAGCAAGGTCCTGAGGTACTGCAGGAAATCTGTTCTCAGTCCTGGTCAACCTACTCCTCAGGCTCCTGTGTCCACTAAACCATCCTGCCAGTGGCTTCCTTGATTGTCATTTGATTTTTATTTGTTAAACACCCACTGAGTCATTGGACTACTACTGAAATTCATTCCATTATTAACAACATAATGGGGATTCTTTTTGCGCTGACAGGACCCGCATTTCCACAAAGTAATGCATATTCTCTGAAGATGTAGGGCAAATTTCAAGCCATCCACTTGGTGCCTGGGTGAGTTTAAAGTGAAACTCAGAGTACTGGGTGCAACAGATTTTGTGTCCTCCCGTATCACCTACCAAAAGAAGGGAGTTTGGAACTAGATGATCTTTAGGGTCCATTCCATCTCAAAATATTCTGTGAATGCTATAATATAAAAAAACCTTGCTAAAAATAACTTCAAACACTACATAAATTATAAGATGTGAGACTTTTTTCCCAAAGACAAGACAGTAATTTGAGCTACATTAATAATATCAATTTTTTATTGCAGATATAGTACTCACTTGGCAGCCGCCTTGGTGTGGATGGGACTTTTGGCCTCTGTAGTTACTTATAAGTAAAACCATTGACATATATGAGATTTTTTTGATTTTTAGCTTCATTTTTCAAATGGTGGGGCTTTTCCATATTTCATTGCTTTGTAGTAGCCATGTGCCAATCAAATGACAAGAGTTCAAAGTAACTTCTCAATAAAGTCACAAGTCCTTCCTCTTGTGTCTGGGTTGTGTGATGGCTGTGACCAAGGCAAATGCAAAATCCTTGCTGCCTGGTTCTGTGTGGCATCTTGCCTTCCATTTTTACAGAGCCTTTTTTGAGCTTTGCTGTGTGTTACAACCTTTTTAGAAGGCTGCTTTTTCTGCAGCAGGGATTCAGGAGAGAGGGATGCACATTATAAATCAGGAAGTTAATACTGCTGTTCTTTGAGAGTTGCACTGCAGTTGCTGTTCCTCCCTCTCCTAAGGGGTTTTTCTGAAATTTTTTTTGAGAGAGTGCGGTGTGTTTTGCTTGCCTCTTTCACTCCCTTTACTGTAATTCAACACTCAGATTTGTGTCTTTGCAGCCAAAAGGTTCTGGATGAGACATCCTTTGCCTGTCTGCTTTATTTCTTTATTACTGCTGCTTAATAACCTCTGGGGAGCTGCTGCTCTTCATCGAGCTCTGAGCTCTGTTGACCTGGGGAGAGCTAAAGATTACAGCAGTAATGAAATCTTGGTGTCTTACACACTGTAGCAGAGAGCTGGCTTTGTATGTGTGAGCCCAGCCCCAAGGCTAATCTTTAAAGCCATTTCCACAGTGACAGAACATCACACCTCATTGTTGGTGTTGCAAGACCTCTCCTTTGAGTTCCTGTGCAGGTGAGAGCAGTGTAACTATTGCTGGTGGACTGTTCCCACCCCCCACAGACTTACCTCTCTCCTTTTGAAATGAGGAAATTGAAATTTGTTCTGTTTAGAACTTCACCAGAATGTGAAGGTAGTGGTTTATTAGCTATTTTTGCTTTTAATACTATTGCCTCACCAATTCCACACCTTGCACTGTAGGAATTTAAAATGTAAGCAAAGTCAGAATAAGTCTCCGGATTGCTGAAAACAACCTTCATGTAAGGTGGCCCTACTTCACCTTTTCTGTACAATCCTGTCACTTGTGCTGGTGTTAAATGACATCTAGTGGGTCTAAAAGATCACTTGAATAATGCTTCAGAAGACTTATGCAGTAGACTGAATATTGGCAGAGGGTAAAAGACGGAATATTTAAGAGGGTAAAAATAACATTTAAGTGTTTTCTCCCTGGCTTTTTATATGCATGTGAAGTACTGCTAATAGATCTTGTTGAAAATTATAGGGAATTCCTGATGGCCTAATTAATTTTAAGATGTTCATGTTTGTCAAAATCTTTGTCTAGATAGAAAGACATGATGATGGGAATGACTAGTCCATGCTTTACCAGGTATGAGTAAGGATTGATCCTGAAAACAGAAGAACAAGCCTATGCTGTCTTCTTCCCTAAGAAAAGGTTGCCTAAGAGTGCCAAGATTTAGTTCTGTGCAGTTCACGAAGCTCCTAGATAGAATCGAGGGTTGTAGGGATAGGTAATACATCTTTTAAAATGAAATTTAAACCACACTATTTCATACCTGACTCAGAAACATAAACTTGTTGTGTTTGCTGGTTGCTCTCCTCCGTCTTTGTAATTTTCTTCTACATCCAAGTCTGACAATCGGGAAACTTTATTAGGTTTGAAGTTTGCTTGGTCTTAAACAAAAGTGCTTCCACCACATTCAAATGCGCTTTTTCATCCACTTCAATAGCAGACTGAATTACCTTTTTCAGGGACTGTCTGCTTCTAGTTTCCACTCCTTGCCCTGGCATCAGGAGAAAATAAGGACAAGCCGAGGGTGACACCAGTTTTCAGCTCAGGTGAAAGGCAATACCTTGCCTCTCAGTAACACTCTGCTTGCCTTTCACATGGAACTGGCTTTCCAGAGCTGAAGGATGATTTATGCTGAGCAAATTTCTGGAAGAGTGTTTTAAGGCAGAAGATCATTTGATTTAGGTGTGCCTTGACATGTTTAATATTTGAAGTGGACGGGAGTGGATATTGATGGGAGAAAGAGCAGTCTGGGAGGATATGGGGAGAAGTCTCAGGCCTGTTGACAGTGATATAGGGAGAGTTGTAGCAGGTTTTAGATCTGCCTGCTGGTTTGGGTAGCACATATTTCATGCCTCTATGTATTCCTGACAAGCCTGTCTTGTGCTTCTTATTTAATAAAGACTTTTTGAAGAAGTGACTCATTAAAAACAACTTCATGAAACAACCAGTACACATTCTACAGAGTATTTTTGATTTGTTTGGTTTTTTAATAGTTCTGCTCCATAGTCTGAATTCAACAAAATGCTCCATTCCGCAGGTATCTTGGTCAGACATAGGAGGACTGGAAGACGTCAAGCTGAAGTTGAAGCAGGCAGTTGAATGGCCTCTCAAACATCCCGAGTCCTTCATCCGAATGGGGATCCAGCCTCCCAAAGGTGTCCTGCTTTACGGACCTCCTGGCTGCTCAAAAACCATGATAGCAAAAGCTTTGGCTCATGAAAGTGGCCTCAACTTCTTGGCAGTGAAGGTAGGCCATTCAGACTCATATTTTCCTTAACTCCTGCATAACAACTGGTAGTTTACCGATTTCCAGTGTTAAAATCCAGTGGCTCATGGTGTTTCTGATCCCTATATATGCTCCAGCAAACACCTTGTAAATATGAGGTAAGGTTTGTGTTTCCTTATGAAAAGGAGTAGTGCTTTCTTGCATGCTGTTAAAAAGATTGTTATTTATTTTATCACAGCACTGATGTTGGATGGACGGATAAGCTGTGGAGTGACATCTTAAATATTGGCATTGTTTAAAGTCTTTCTAAAAGTGGCAACAATACTTATACTGCAATTAAAGCAGTATAAATGAAAAGTGACTGGATGGTGGGTAGCAGCTCTTACTGTAATAATTAGTTGCGTGCATAGAAATATTATCATCTAATCTCTTACATTCCTTTTCATTGCTCAGGAAGGTCCCTTTCTTTATCTAACTGTTCGTGTTTCATTACAGATTTTTTCTTGTCCTATTTGCTTTTTTTTATGGGGAAATAGTTCTACTTCATCAGTTTTCAGAAAGCTTGCAAAATCAGTTATATCTTGACTACTCTGGGATAAATGGGATATTCTCTCAGCGTTAAGAAACCCTGAGTACAGAAAAATTTTGGATTTTGTTGCCTATGAATCACTGTAATTGATCACTGTGGGTAGTATGGAAAACACATGAATGGAAATTATTTAATAATAATACTGTGCTTCACTGCATAGGAAAGAAAAAAAAAGATAGCAGAGTGATTCCACATGGGGTAGTCTTGCAGCTGTGTCAGAATGTTAATGAAGTGCAAGAAAAAACATTTGTTTAAGTATTTTGAAAGTATCTCCTTCTCAGCAGTAAGATCACGTCCCCTTCTCTGCTGACCCTCTCTTTGCTCACAAAGCCTCCTGTGTTAGTTTCTGCACAGCTTCCTCCTCCTCCCATCCTTTCAGGCACACACTAGCTGCAGATCCTCCCTGGGAGCAGAGGCAGTTGTGTTGACCCTGAAGCCAGCGGCCCTTCACTGCCCAGGCTCCCCGGGACTGCAGAGAGCCCTCTGGGTCACGGTCACATCAACAAGGGCAGCCTTGGAAACCTCAGCCCTTAAGAAACACTACCTTTACTGCCTCTTCCATAAAGACAAAGTAATTCTTTGTGCTCCAGAGTTACGGGTAAACAAGGTAACTTTTTCCTTCTCCTCTGCTTGGAAGAAAACATTCCTCTTTGTCTTGCCCCAAGCACTGGTGCCTGAGAGGGTAGGGAAAAAAAAAACCAGTTAAAAATGGATGTTGCTGCTATCTTGTATCCCTCAGTCACAGCACCGTCAGACATTTTTACTGATGCAGTTAATTCTCCAAAAGTGAAGGGTGGCTCATGCTGACCAGGAGGTATCTGAAGGTGCAATGATGGGAAATGCTCGTGTACAGTAAAGCAGTGTTTTTCCGTCGTGGAGTTCTGCACGTGCAACATCCCCCATCGTTGATAAGCTGCAGCAGAAGTGTCTGGCTTGAGGAAACTGCCTGTGATTCCCTGTTGGTTTAAATCCCTTGGCCTGGAACTGATCAAATATTCAATGTACAGATGTTTCAAGAAGCACATCTCTGGAGCATGTCCAGCCTTGGACATGTTGACTCCAGGAAGGGAACATAGCCCACTTTCTCTAACTTCACATTTGTTCCCTGGACAGAAAAAGGCAACATCCATCATGTACTAAATGTGTTAAACATCGTCTGTAGCACTTTTTCAAGCACAACAGGCATGAATTAATTTCCACTGCAACTGTTCCTGCAATAAATCCAAAGTAGATGAATATGTAGGGTTTTGGTTTGGGTTTTTTGGGTTTTTTTGAGAGGGGATTTTTCGTTTCTTGCTTATAGCCCTATTAATTTTTTCATTCTCTACGTTATGTCTCAGATATCCATCCCTGGAACTGACATCAGGCATTTTGAAATGAAAGTGTGTTCTTGATAATTAACTTTTCAGACTTGCGTTTTCCTCCCAGTCTCTCCTGCCTCAAATAAGTAATTCTGATGAGAAGTGTCTGCTGTACAGCTTGTAGGATACTCTTTTGGGATAGTGCAGGGGGCAGAGGTTCTTGGGCCCTTCTGGAGCAGGGGCTACAGGCAGGAGGCACAGCTTGAGCTGTTGGAGCCTGCTGCTGGATGCTGCCTCTCCCTTTGTCTGAGAGGAAATCGATTCTGTTACATGCAGTGCTTGCTCGGTCCAGTGAATTTTGGAAGGCTGGACCTATTGTGTCTGCACAGTGCATTTAAGAGCCACGGGCACAGTAAGTGCCAGCTCCCACAAGTGCTGAATGTACTGCCCTTGTCTGAATTGGCTGTGCTGCTTCAGTGCAGCAGGTATCGCCCCTGCCCCAGCCTGCCTCCAGGAAGGCTTTGTTTGCCAGATGTGTCTGTGCAGTTTGGACAGCTGACTCTGTTCAGTGAGATGTTTCAGCTGGGTTATGAGCAAGCTGTTAAAATGTGAGCGTTCCATCTGTCTTGGGCAAGGGGAGCTGTCACAAGGCAGCCTCCGGCCCACGTCTGACTGGCCTCTCGTGAGGTTTGGAAGATGGGCAGAGTCTCGATGTCATTTCTGGGCAGAGGAGCTGAAGAAAATAACGTGATAACAGATGTTTGACGTTGCATCCTGTTCTCTCCTGAAATCTATTGTGAGGTTTGAATGGTTAGTGTTACAATGAATGTGGCCCTTTTGTAAACATGCTCTTTGATACTTGGCCAAAAACTTTTTATAGCTGTATTTTCACCAAGATTGGTGACCTTTTGCTTTTCCAGAGCAAAGCAGCTTGTTGGTTGGTTTGTTTTACAAAGCAATCTTGCATATAATTCCTAAGGGGAATCGTTTATTTTTGTTCCTTCTCTTGACTTTCTTTGTCTCTAACACAATGTATCTGCTAAATTTACTGGGGAGGAGGTTGGCAACTACTTTCCAGGGGATGGCTCTTCCTGCTCCTTCCTGCCAACCCCTTTTTCTGAATCTCTTGTAGCATTGAGGCTTTTCAGGGTTTTAGTGGTCATCTGGATTATTCCCCCCTCCCAAACCTGTTACGGAAAAGGCAACTGGATTGTTCTTAGCTTCTTGGAGATTTTTCAGTGTTTTGCAGTCATGGATACAAGCGAGTGTAAGACTGCATGAAGGCATGAATTAGAATGATTTTTTCATTCTGCAGGATTGGACATCAGTCTTGACTTATCAGTAGTTTTTGATCTGTACTTATTTCAGTCAGCCTTCTCTGCATTTCTGTCCTTCTTCACAATCCTTTTGTGCTTTCTCCAAAATGTGTAATTTTCTTCTGAAATGTGTTTTATGCATTTTTTATACTAGTAAGAAAAACCCCTTATATACAGGTATTGGACCTATCCATATGAATATGATGGGGATATAATTTCCAGCTTCTGCCAGGCTGATGACACCTTGCTATTACATACAACCTGTCTCTCTGACATTTTTGCTTTAGATGTCATCTCGCTTTCTGAAACTGAACAGGAAGGAAATGAAACCCTTTGCCACTGTATTCCCTCTTCTGACTATTTATGTGGTAGGTATTTCTGTGGACTGTTTTGACCTTTCCTGCACTTAGGGTCAGCTTTGACTAGCGGTTTTTTTGAGCTATATTTTTATGAGGCCACTAGGATTTTTCTGATGATATGATAAGAGTATTTTTGGAGGAAGGTGACCTATCTTGTTATATGGCATAGATAATTATCTCTGCATTTTTCTTGCATCTTAGTTTATTTAGATGTGTTATGACTGCCCTTTTGGATTTTTAATTTCTTAGTTTATTTTGTTTTTAGGAAATCCTGTGTCATTGTGTTGTGCTAAGAATCAAATGAGTATTACTTTTCCTTACAGATTTTCTGTTGCTTTTCTGGGAAGCAATTTGCAGAGAATCTTGTGCAATATTTTCCCCCCTCCTATTATTGTGCTATTTAGGTCATTAACTTTACTACCAAATAAGAAAACCATTGTGCTTTTTTTGGTTTTAACCTATTTCAGAATGAACACTGGAGTCTGCTCTTAAGTTGTCAGGCTAGGAGGCACCATCAGGGTACCCACCCAGATAAACTCCATCAACCAGCTGTGATGGTGTAATCCATGGGGACTTGGAGTTCTGTTTTCTGTCCAACAAGCAGATTACCTGAGTTTATAAAATATATAGCTAGAAAAATTATATAACTTATATATGCTTGTAAAGGTTTTGGAAGCATCATTTTTCCTCTTGCTGCTTAGTGCTTTTTAACATTTGTCTGTTTAAAATCAAAAGTAAGGCAAAACCTCACTTAGGGATAGTGACAAAAACCAGCCTAAATTTAAAAACATTAAATCTTCTGGAGTTCAGCTAAGTGAGACACAGTAATTGTTGTAAACAGGATGAAGCAATACTTGAAAAAAAAACCCCACCACACAAAGAAAACCAAACCCACCTGTGACAGTAAGGAGTGTTTAAGGACGTCAGCACTGAGCAAACCACTGGTACAGATGATGTGAACTATACTGTTCTAAAACTTTAATTTAAAACATTGGTTAGGAGCTCCAACTACAGTGTGATTAAAAAAAAAAAGATTAAAAGAAAAAAAAAAAGGAAAATATTCCTGTCCTTTTATTTGCTGTTACTTAAGAGCTTGGGCTGCAGGAATCTTCTCTTTTTTCAATTAGCAGTAATTACAAAAATATACACTGTTCCCAGGGCTCTGACTTCACCTTGGCTTGGTTTAACTTCCTGTATCACCCAGCCGATGCTTTTGTACCACTCCCCATGCTTGACATGTGCTTAAGCTTAGTTTGTCATCTGGGTCAATTATGTCAAAATATTTTCCAATTGAAGTTTCCTCTGCTTTTCCCTTCAGCTCTTGGCTGTGGCAGCTCCAACAGATTAATAAGGCTTGGAAGGGTCGATGGCTTTGCTTTGTGAAGAGCTGTCACTGAGTTTTGGGGAGATAGTTTAGCCTTTTGATGGGGATTTCAGGGAGCAGAAGCCTGAAATAAGAAAGCTTGGTGACTGTAAGTAGTTGTAAGCAAAACATTTCAGATGATAAATGCAGAAGCATTGTGGTTTTATGAGAAACTTTGGCAAACATTTGATAAAAATTCTAAAAAGATCCATAGTAACGCATTTACAGTAACTTGTTAGTAAATTAGCAGATAGTAAAAATAACTCCATTTGAAAAATTTGACGTTTTTTTACAAGGGATAACAAGTTGAGATACTTTGATGAGCTCTTTTAATCCTGAGCTATCTGCATTTTACTCAACTAAAAATAAAAATAAATCATTCATCCATTCTTACCATAAGCTTACCAAAAGTGTGTGTGCAAGCAGAAAATGATTAAATATAATCCCTTGCCTCTGTTTCCTTGTCTCTTCTCAATTACCTTGCAAATTTAATTTTTATTAGCACTTAGTTTTTTCTCTCTCTCTCATCAAGTTACCAGTGATGGAAGGGGGTGTTGCTGGAGGTGTGAAGTCTCAGCAAATAGGTTTTGCAGCAGGGGTGGCTAATTTTATGTGGTTTTGCTGGGTGATTTTTGATCCCACGTGGATCCTGCCCTGATGGTGCCAAAGGCACTCTGAAGGCACTGGTGCGTGCAGTGAGTGTAATGCAATGTTTCCAGTCAGTTCATTCTGCAGTGCAAATCCTGGCTTCTGTCTTGTGTAAAGAAGCCTCAAAAGATTGTCACTGGAGTTTGCTAGTCAAGGAAATGGCAAACAAGTGGACTCTGAGGCATGGCAATAAAGAAAATTGGATATTATAGTTGCCCTTGCAGTCTGACCGTGCTGCTTTTAGCAACTTCAGTGCAAGGGTTGGGGATGACGGGTTTTCGCCTCTTGGCTCCCTTAAATACTGTAGAGCCCACCAGCACCTGCTGAAATTGAAGCTTTTCAAACCCCAGACAGGTGTTAACAAGTTTTTAAGGTCCTCTGGAATGCAGGGCAGAGGGAGAAGAAGTGACTAAAATGGTGCACAGTGTTCAGTCTGGGGTTTCCTTGTGCTGGGAGTGATGGAGATTAAATCTTTACCCAGCCCTGAAAGAGAAGAAGCAGGGTTTACTCTTAACAAGCAAATAGAATGCGTTTTCTGAGCAAATATTTTTCTATGCAGCGTAACCAATTACCAAATCGCACACATACAGCCTCTGCCTTAGAAAGAGCCTTACTGTTAAAATAAAGGAAGTCTCAGTGTTTATCTTGTTAACTCGCTTCCCTGCAGCCGCTCGGAGTCATGTGGTGCTTTGGTTGGACTGTGGGAGGGATGGAGTAGCATTTTGCCATGGAGATGACACTGCCAAAAGACTTAATAACTAATTTCTGAGTCTCTTCAGTGTTGTTAGAGTAGAGCATAAGGCTGAGAGAATTGGGATTGTTCAGCCTGGAGAAGACGAGGCTTAGGAGTGACCTAATTGTGGCCTTCCAGAACCTAAACAGAGCCTACAAGAAAGATGAAGAGAGGCTTTTTCCAAGAGCATGTAGTGACAGGGTAAGGGGGAATGGTTTTAAAATGGAACAGAGTAGATTTAGATTAGATAGATTAGGAAAAATTCTTTACCGTGAGGGTGGTGAGGCACAGGCACAGGTTGCCCAGAGAAGTTGTGGATTACCCATTCCTGGAGTTCTTCAAGGCCATGTTGGATGAGACTCTGAGCAGCCTGGTCTGGTGAAAGGTGTTCCTGCCCATGGCAGGGAGGTTGGAATGAAATGATTAAGGACTAAATGATCTAAGGACTCTTCCAACTCAGGCCATTCTGTGATTCTATGACTTTATCTCACCTGCAGTGTCAAAACTGGAAAGACTAAAAAAAAGATGCTGGTTTTAACTCTATGAAGGGTGTATTGGTGGGGTGGGATCAAGCTTTGCTCCTCTGAGCTGGATGTCTAAGCTTCTCCTGCAGTCTTAAGAGAAATTAGCACGTTGCACCTTAGAGGTAAATGTCTGCCTGTCCAAATCAGTTAATGTGAGTGTCTAACGCAGATGCAGATGTGTGAGTGTGGGCACTGAACATTACCCTAGGAACACGCTGTGAACAGTAGAAAAACAATTTTGGCACCTCCTGTCTCTTGTTTTTGGTTCTTTTCTGAGATTCACAGTACAGAGCTCAGTTTCTAGTGACATCATTTGAAATCAAATATTAATTATGACTGATACTTTAATGTCTGTTTGATCACTTCTACTTTGAATATGGTGAAGATAGAATTGTGCATTATCTTGTAGTAATAATCTAGAGTAATAATCTATTGGACGTGATAAAACTCTCTAGTTGGATTTTTAGAACATAGGAATTATACTCTGTTGCTAACACAGTTTAATGTGTCTGTGTAAAAGCCCAGAGCCTCTATGTGAGGTTATCACAGTATTTCTGGAGAGTCTAAACTGAGCTGTATGCTGGAGAAATCTGGAGCTGCGCCCATGTGACTCAGAAATGCATAACTTGCCTGATTGTCAAAATAGTAAAAAAAAAAA
>WEIT01034509.1:34294-63930 GCA_013389985.1 Dryoscopus gambensis
AAAGTAAGAGACGTCACTGTCTAAATTTCCTACCCAAGTGGTAGAAAAAATCTGCAAGTGGTCCTAAGCCCTGCTCAGAAAAATGACTGATACTCTTTAACTTCAGGAATAGCAGATGTCCCTCTTGCAGTTTGAAAACACTTTGAGAACTTCTGTCAAAACTGTGTGTACGCAAACTTATCTCATGTTGCTGCATGTATACAGGGGTTTTATCTGCTGTGCAGTTAATATTTCAACAGTTGATTCTGATAATATTTTAAATGTAAGGAATTTTCTTTTATTATTAAAATAAATAAATTAAAATTCACCAGACCATAAGCAAGTAGGTTTCATGATACAAGGGGATATGTCTCGTAAATAGGGATGGAATAGTCCTTAAGCAGAGCATGCCTGGAAACTCTCTCTACTTGGAGGCTGAGTAAAAACACCTCAGCAGTATCCAGTGGGCCTGAATTGGCAGATTTCTTACTGTCAGTCTGGATTCTAGCTCACAAATACTTATGTGCGTGGCTAAGCTACAACTACTTCTGCCAATTTTCTGCTCCAAATCTTTTGCTGGTTTTGGACTCACTGTGCAAATGACCACAAGAAGCAGGTTTTATTTCTTCGCGTCTGTTTGTATGGAAGATGACTCGTTGCAGATGAGAACAGAGCTGTGCAGCATTAAACTAGCCCATTTGTTACTAGCACCTCTTGGTCAGTGTATCAACAGCTATAAAAAGCTTTTAAAAGAATCCTTATGCTCACCTCTGGGCCAGAAATGATCTTTCAACAAATGACGGCTTGCTGACTAAGTCAAGCTCATGTCCTTTGATTTTTAGAGCATTTAGAAAAGCACTAAAATATAAAATAAAATCTCTCCTGGTATTTCTTCAGTGGCCTCCAAAGAAAGCCTGCTAAAGGCGAGCTTTGTGAAAATGAGAAGCTGTACCAGCTGCCAGCAGGTGACTTTGTGGTGGCCTGTAGGCTTCCTGTCCTGCAGATTCATTTTTCAAATAAGAACTGCCATCAATCTGAGCTAAAGGACAGCACAGGTGCAGACAGGGTAAGGCAGAGGCTCAGCTCAGGTGGCACCAGAGCTCACCCAGTTCAGCTGCTACCTCCAGCTGCTTTGAGCATTTCTAGTTTTTGTGTTGTGGTTTTCCGTGTTTGCATGAGATGAATTGTACAGCGATTCCTCCTCTTCTGTGTGTGCTTTGTCTTACTTTGGGGCCTTTTCCTTTCTTGCCATGTATAATATGGATTCTGAGCTGCTCGCAATAAAAACCGTGACACTCAAATGCAGTTCTGGTATCTCTCATGAGTGGTGAACTAAAAGACTTCCAAATCAATTTTCATGAAAATTCTCCACAAAGAGGCACAGGTCATTAACATGTAGTGGTCTTTCACCTGCAGTTGCTGCTTAATGGAGAGAAAAATGGAGAGAAACTTCAGGTCGAAGCTTACAGCAAAAAGCTGCATTCAAAATAATTCTCTTTGGAAACATTTTAAACACTATTTATTGCTTTGATGTTGCCTTCATCATATTTTAATGCTTAATTAAAAATAAAACTCCAAGCATCTGAAATTATATTGTACCTTAAAGCTCAAATAGAGTAGTTTTGGGTTCAAGTAGCTTTTGTTTCTTTTGCTGGGACAAAAGAAAATGTCAGGCTGTTTGATGTTGGGTCATAGGAGAGGAGCACGCCGTTGGCACTGGTGTGTGTGATGTTGGTTTCCATGGGAATGCTGATGTGAATGAAGATTACTTATGGGAATAAGGGCATGAAAGAGAAGGTGCACAGGCTCCAAGGAAAAGTTAGTGAGAGAAATCTGTAATTGTGGGTAGAGTCTGTAGTGGTTTCTTAGTGTAACAGAGCTGGATGGAAAGAGAGGACTCCGCTCTTCGTTCCTTAAGGATTTCTCAGGGCCGTGCCTATCGGGTTCCTCATCTGGCCTGACCGTGATGAGCAGCGAGGGCGCGCAGCAGCTGGGCTGTGTTGAGCTGCAGCCTGTTCCTCACTAACTGCTGCACGCTCCTCATGGGCAGTGTCAATAGCAGCAGAAGGCGCCGTGTTTCTCTCGCCTTGTTTTTGCCTTCTGTCTTTCCTGCATTCCTCAGTTTTGTGTCTGAATAATTTTGTTTCCACGCAAGTACCCACCAGACTCCAATACTGCAGTCGTTGGAGGCCTCCAGGTGACACTTCAGCTACTACAGCAGTTGCTTTAAAGGTGGATGTTGCTGAAAGAAAACAATGCTAATTGTATCATTTACCTTTCCTACAGGCAAGGCACACAGTGCTGGCACTATCAACCCTTACACTGTGGCTTGGGCCTGTGTGGTGCTCTAGGTCTGGCTGCTGCACTATCTCACCTGGTACTTTGGATAAAGGACAACTCTCTGAAAATAAGTAAATGAAAATGGTGTCTCTGCCTGGATGCTTTGCTGGTATCAGATCACTCGTGCTTTGCTTTTCAGAGGATATGTTTTTTCCCCCCACATAGGCACAGGTGTTTTCCAGTGTCAAGGTAAAGTCAGTGCATTAACTGTGACTGCAGGAATGAAAATGAGCATGGAGAGGGGAGACTGCAAAAGCCAGTGTGCTGCATTTTTAGAGTGATGAATCTGTGTTCCACCGACCTGGGAACAAAGTCCAGATGGTCCCATTCAAAGAGGGGCTGTAACAGAGGCTCTGTCACTGCCAGTGCATAAATGTGTGTCGGCCACACATTCTTAATTGCGACATACCTGCTGTTTAAAGCTGCCTTGTGCTCTGGGCTGAGTGTTACCTGAAGGTACCCACAGCTGGGAGAAGGTGGATCAGCTTTCTGACTGTGAAGGACGTTGTTTCTGCTAGGGAGATTACAAGGACACCTGTTGTTCCCTGGAAAATAGATTGAAGCCACTGGCTCTCTTTGTTCAGGGCAATAGATAATCATCTTTGGTTGTGGCTGCAGGTCAATGTTGATGCAAACCAGGCTGAAGTCAATGAGACATTACCAATCCCAGGAGAAGCTGAGGCCCATTAGGAAGCATTGTTTAAGCAGCCTATCCTACAGGACATAGCAGAACAGAAAATACTCTGAGAATTTGCCATTGTTTTACTTGTCATAACTGTAAGTACTTGTTCACGGCTTGAATGCTGACCCTGTGGTCTCCAGTCTGTTCCTGGTGGACAGGGCTGTGAGGATAAACAGGCAGCACAGCAGCTGGCACTCGTAATCCTGCTTGGCAGCCTCGGCAGAGGAGCAGGAATGTGAATGAGCTCAGACCCTGAACAGCTTCCTTGCTAGGGATGGGTTTCAGGTGTGCTGCTGTGGAGCTTCTTGCTTCACCTACAGAGTGCCAAGTTCCAAGAAGTGCTGTTAAACGTTGGTTTAAGTCACTGTAGTGGTGTTTGCTTGGGCAGGATGCATGTTGAGAGTGTAAGTAAATGCTTTACTGTGATTTGTCCTGGCTGATTTGCAGCCCCTTGGTGCTGTTGTTGAGCACTTTTAAGAACCTTCAAGTATTTATTTTTTTTGGTTAATTCCATTTCTCATGAAGGTACTGGGAAAGTATTAAGATGAGAGGCCTAACCTACATGCATAGGTACTAAAATAAACAGAGAAAGCTTGATACAGGTAGAGGGTAAGTAAAAATGCACCCATAAGACTTGCAAATGACAAATTCTCAGAACTTCTTGTAGCAGAGCATGACCAGTGTAGCACTGGCAGATTGTCTCAGTCCTTTTGTGTACAAATGTATCATGCTTTTTGATTTTCTATTTTGCAGGGGCCTGAATTGATGAATAAATATGTTGGCGAGTCTGAACGAGCAGTGAGAGAGGTGAGAAAGGGCAAGCCATGGATAACGTTAGATGCTAAGCTTTCTTGGCTTTCAAATTCTTCTCTGCTTATGAGGTTACCTTTAAACTTTCTGAAAAAGTCCTTCTGGTGTAAGTTTAAAAAAGAAAAGAAGAAAGCAAAGCAGCAGGGATATTTAGCTTTCTCCTGCATCAGCCTAGTGATACATGTCAAATTTGGGATCCTGTAGCAGCTCCTAATACAAGCCTGTATCATGAAAAACTTTAAAAAATCTGTTTTAAAGTAAAGACAACCCAAAACAAGACAGGGCTGATGTCTTTTATGTGAAATTCTGTAGCTCTTGAGGTGTGCAGGGGGTGATAATGTACTGTAAACAGCTTCCATCCCTTAAAACTAGTTGTTTCATTGTTGGTTTTTTTTGTAGATCTTCAGGAAAGCCAGAGCAGTGTCTCCTTCAATTCTTTTCTTTGATGAAATAGATGCCTTGGCAGTTGAAAGGGGAAAGTAAGTAATCGTGTTACAAAAATAACAGACAATATTTCCTGAGAAATTACTCTTACACTGTACAATCACAGGTTTATTTACCATTCTAGAATTATTTTATTAAATATATTTATTCTTTATACAGAAGGGTAACGTGTGACTTTTACTCAAGCGTTTTTAACTTGGCATAAACAGGTAAGCTGGTGGAGTTCCTCCTTTCTCATCCTATTAGCCTGAATGATTCTACTGGTTCTCAGGCTCTTTGGCTCTTTTCTGTGGTTTTACCTTTTATTTCCAGTAACTTAACTCCTTTCTTTTCCCAGGGTTGTTGCACTGGCCTAATTTGGTGTTTCCATCAAGCAAACAGTATGATCATAAGCTACATAACACAAACTTCCAAGGGACTACTCATATACATAAATTTACACCTACATTTAAACATTTTGCCAGACTGGGAAAAACTTCATGAAAAGATTCAGGAACACTTGTGTCCTTTCATGTGTGACATTAAGAAGGGATTATTGTGCAAACGTCTAATAGTATTTTTTTTTAATATCCTGCTTTGTGATGATTCCAAGAGATGTTTAGCTCATGTCTGAAGTAGGATTATTGCAGTTTTTAGTTGCTGCTACAGCATTTAAGACTTGACAGGCTTTGTAAGTGGACTTTCTTGGGGGATACCTTCTTGTAAATGTTAAAACTGCTACTTGCTGTTGCCGTAAATACTTTTATCCTGTTTTATTTTGCATTAAAAGCTACCAAATTGGTGCATTATAAAGTATTTGTCCAGTTTAAAGGCGCATCAAAACTTTAACATTTTTCTGAGAAAAAAGCTCCCTCAACATCCTTACACATTCCTTTGTATTACAAGAAGGGCATTTGTATCTTCAGAAAAGGATAACAGGTGTCATTTTGATGTTTCAGTGACACAAATGATTTATTTGTGTCACAGGAGGTGGCATCACGTGTAGCATAGAGCTGCCCCTGTGAAGCTGCTAAGAAATGAATATTCTTGCTGTTGAAAATGCAAAGTCTGATTGAAGATGTTTTCCTCAGCATCCTTCTCACATGAAATGTATGCAGCTGTGAAATTTGTGAGCTTCCTAGAAGTGCCATGCACGGAAACACCTGCCTGCTTATTATAACAGAGAAATTGCAAAATTGTTTGCTTGCATCAAGCCAGTGGAGGGGAAAAAATATCATCCCCTGCTGCACTTGTTAATGTGTTTAGCTTTCAGAACCAGCACTTCATCAAGATCAAACCACTTGGAAGACTAAGCCATAACAGATTTTAAACAACCTTTTCACACAGTGCCATAGAGGTGTTGAGTTTGTTTGTTTGTTTGCTTTATTCTTTGAGGGAGTAAACAACCTGATTTTACTTTACCTGGGGACTGTCTGTGGGGGGTAGTAGGCCTGGCACGGCGTGCTGAAGAATGTGGTGTGACCTGCTGCAGTCGTGTTGTGCTGGAGACATCTGGTTTTGGAGCTTTAAAAAGAACAGGGTGGGACGCACAAATATTTCACTGTCAAATCTGAACCAGATGGGAGGTAAAATATGTAGCAGAGTTCTCATAAAATTCATCTGAAATTAAATGGTGTAGGAAACCAGACAAGGCACTTATTAGAAATGGCCCTTTTTTACAGGCTGACTTTGCACAGTAGGAATTTGCAAATGCACTAGAGATGCTAACGATTTGTGGCCTCTGGAGATCCATTTCCTGCACTGTGCTGAAGTTTTCAAGGAAACACCTGTTTATATTGTCTCCCCATTCCCTCTGTTGGCTGAATTAGTTTTCTTTGCCTTGGCAGTGAAAAATGCTCTGTGATACAGCTTTGTAAGAGTTTAATTCCTTGTTAGGATGCTGTGGGCTTTGTGTACAGTGTGCCGCGTTCCGTACCTCCTGGGTAGGCAACCTCTCCTGATCCTACCAGGACATGTCCAGAGACACAGAGAAGCTGAAACTGTTAAGTTGTGAGAGTAATTTTTTGGTATAATTCTTATCAGAAATACAGATGTGAAATAAGCTTGAGTAAATCACTTAATGCTTTTGTTCTTCAAAGCACCTTACCAAGTATTCATTAACCTGTTATTTAGATTTGACTAAAGCTTGTGGGTTTAAAGCACAAATGTTTTGCATCCCAACCTTCTGTAGAGATCACTAAACAATCCCTTCTCAGCAGCAGGTGCATATGAACTAACAGACTTTGTAATTAATGAGTGTACAGGTAGATCAAGAAAGCTGAGGAATTTTCTTGTTTGGACCATTCATTACAATGTTTCCTTTGCATCATATGGTGGATTCTATCACTGCACGAGCCATTACTCCATGGCAAACACTGTGACTGCACTCAGTTACGCCACAGGGTTTTATTTATACACGTTCCCAAGCCATAATTCATTCCATAACTGTAATACATCTAACACACTACCCAGTGGAACTGTCTTGTGTAGCAATTTTGTTTTACAAAATGTATTTGTGTGTGTTTATTAGTTAGAACAAATAATACTTTGAAGTCAGCAACAATTATATTAATTGACATTGCTCATTGTCCAAATTTATTATTTGGAAAAGATTGTTTCTTATCCCGCCTGCTTAGAAGTTCCAAATGTTTTATCACTACAAACTAACCTCCTGGATTTTTTTTCTTGTCCGTCCACACCCTCCCTATTTTACATGTAGGCAACCCACTAATACATATTAATCAAGGAATTAAGAATGTGGGCTGGATACATACCAGTGTTGAAGACAGTTTATGAAAATACAATCCTGCAGCTCTGAAGAAAAGAAGTTCAATGTAAGGAGCAATTGCTCAAGACAAAAATCTGATTCTCCTTGATGCAAGAAGTGAAGAGGGTGATTCTGAATGGATTTGTGTTTCCAGTGTGGTAGTGAAGACATAAAGATACTTTGAGCTGTGTTCATTTCTCCATTTTGTTCTGTTACTCTGAGCTTCTAATGCTCGTGGAGGATTTTTCCATCTCTTTCTGATTTATGTTGAGATGTTAGAGTAAGTTTAGAGAGAACTGAAAATGAAGAATTAGTGGCTCAGTGGCCTGACTGTAGAGAAAAAGGGAGGCATTCACCATGACTGATCCTAAAGGACAGATAATAAACCTGCAGCAGAAAAGATGGTAGAAAGCTAGAGGTGTCACAGTGAGGTTTGAAGAGGAGAAATGATTAAGAAAGGAAAAGCTTCTGCAGTTATGCACCAGGAGAAGTGAACCATGTGTGCACAGAGCCTTTTCCACTGCTCTGTGGTTCTAATTAGCATTTGCTTCCACAAGCAGATTATAACTTTTTCTTTTTTTTTCCTCCATACTTTTGAAAGATGCTGTTATGACTTTTAGTAGGACAGATTGCACTGAAGCAGGCCTGGTCCAGATACAGCAGACTGTAGCAGGAAACTTTGCCTCGAAGTAATCCCGTGCCTGCACAAAGCTTGGGAGGCTTTACAAATTGCACAGCTGCAGAGAGTTATGGGTATTTGTTACCCTCAGTATCCTGACCATGTAAAACTTAATTCTTCTGGCCATTAGGGGTTGCCAAGAGGGAAATGGCTTGGTAATTAGACTTGAAAGTGATGAATGAATGTGGGTCTGTGTAAATGCAGTGCAGACAGTCTGTTTGCTGAACTTCAGAAATCTCTGTGCTTTGGAAATGGGACATTGTTTATATAAGTAGGATTTTTAGGATTTTTGGGCAAGAGACATCCTTTTCTTGTTTTTCAGAAGCAAAGCATTTCCCCTTTAATTGCAAGTCTCTATAACGTAGGATGGGAAATGCTGTAGACTGCTGTAAAAGACACTGATAAATTCTATTTTCCAAGGGGGAAAACCAAATAAAACCAGGGACAAAATCAGTACCTTGTATTTGACTTGTGGAGGCCAAAAGTTGGTAGATGAATGTTGCTAACCTTTTCAGAGTGAGGGTAGAAATGACAAAGTGAAGGGTCTTTTGTACTAATTCCCTTAAACTACAGCATGATGATGCTTTTTTGGGGGAAAATATGTTATCCTGGATGCTGAGGGGAGGACAGATAGATTCCTAAGCCACAATTTAAAATAGTCAGAACCACTGAAAGACACACTGTTTTCACTTTAGGTATTAGAATCTTTGCAGCCTTAACCTTTGAGGCTCTCGGGCTTCTAGAAGAAGCTGTGAGGAACAGCAGCTTCTCTTCTGTACTGTGCCACCTCTGCCTTGAACAGGCACAGCAATAAATCTTCTCTTTTTAGACCAGGATATCTTTCTGGAATATTTTAGCTCATATTTATTTATCTATCCTCTACACTTGAACTTACCATTGCATTTCAGTGCCTGTGCCAATTCCCTGGTGCAGTGGGCAGCCTCTGTCATGAAGGAGGTCAGTGTGTTGCATCCAGTAGTGAAACCCATGGTCCAGTAATGAAACCCATGGCCTGGACCCCGCAGTGAGACAGCAAAGTGCCATTAGGTAGGACAGAGGTTCTTGGCAATAATCCACCTTGCACCGGGTAAATGAGCAGTAGCGAAGCTGGAGGATGTATTGTCCCCCTAATGTGTCTCATGCAAAGACTGAAGAACGTGGGCAAAGTATACCTGGAAGAAGTGGAGTTTCCCTCTGCCATGATTGTTGTGAGGAACCCAATTCTTGTTCAGCTCAGATAAGAACTTTGTGTTTTCTGGCCTCTGTGTTTTGGCAGTGGTGCCCCTGAATTGGGGAATATCAGCTGATTCCCTGCAATGTCTGAGCTGTGTTTGCACATAATGGAGAGCTGAGGCATTCAAAACTTTTGTGACTGCTTTATGAATTCTGTAAAGTTTTGGAATTTGGTATCCAAACAAATATCGTGTGGGGAAAAAAGCTGCATGCCTAGTGCCAGTATTTTATTTTAGGCCTAGCAAGAAGTGGTGAAAGAAGAAGATTTTGGAACAGTTTTATTGTACAGTGAAGCTTGTAATTGGTTTTGGAAGAGCAATTTTAACAAATAGCATTACCCATAGTTTGGGTGTGTATACAATAAATGTCTGCAGTCCCTTTAATTTTAAACTAAACTTGTTAGTGCTTTTGGCTATCAAGAATCCCTTATCACAATGTGGTTTTGAATCTATGTTTCTTCCTTTTTGTTTACAAACCCCAATAATTTTTAACTTCCCAAACTGCATTGTAATTCAGATATTTGAAGTCAATAGAGACTTTCACTGACATCAGTGAAAGCAGGACTGGATACAAAACTGCTTTTCTTGAAGACATCATTTTAATGATGTGCAGGAGGAACATTATTGTAACTAAAATTTATAAACAGTGAACCTATTATACATAAATATTATTGTAATGAAATGAAATCCAGTCTAGTTAGTTACTTCTAGGTCTATAATATACTTCCAACTTAAACTGTGCTTGCTTTCCTGGTAGACATGATTGATTACAGATTTAAACTTGATTAACTTCCAGGAATGCACAGAGGGGAAATGCTGAGAAAATCAGAATGAAAGGAAGAGGGAAATTTGCTGTGCATCAGGCGTGTGCTTGGTTTGGGCTTTTTTTTAAGGTAACATCAGTGTTAACAGAATAGGAGAACTCTTGATGTTAGCATCCTTCCTGTGTCAGCCAGACAGTGCCAGGGCCAGCTGGAAGTGTGGGCTAATGCCCATCTTTCATGGATGTGCATCTGGAATTAGTTGCAAGCAGGTGGAAATGGATGATGGAGCACCACCTAGGCACTCAAGGATCTGGAGATGTGCTAGGGGAAAGCCCTCTGGGGGAAAGCCCTCTGGAAAAAAGCCTGTTGATTCCAAAACTGTCTCAAACTGGCTCCTTTCCTCCTTTTCTCTCCTTTCACTGTGTTTCATTTTTCTGGGCCTACTTCATTAACTTTTGGAAGCTGCAATAATGAGAAATTTAGGCAAGTGGAAGAGGCTGCTTACACAACCGTGAAGGATAATTAGGATGTGTCTGCAGCTGTCTACAGGCCATTTGTTTCAAAGTCACCTGCTGACAGCTGAGCACTGTTTCCTGTTCTCACAAAGCTTGTCATCTCTTTAGGAAAGCTTGCTTGCAAGCTGGAGACCACTTAAGGAATACTCGGAGTTCTTTTATTCTTCTGTGCTTTTCTAATGCCTGAAAAATCAAATTACATGAATGGCATTTAATCAGTGAATCAACAGTTGGCAAAACACTATTTTGGTGTGGGGATGACCATGAAGATAAATATGCTACCCAGACTGAATTTCCCAGACTTTGCCTAGTTTTCCTCTGGATATTTTCCTTCTGTGGTACTTGAATTTTGTGCTCGAGAAAACAGGGAAGATGTAAAACAATATAGTGTGTAACAGTTGATACAGGCGCATACAGAATCCAACAGCCTCTAATTGTAGGGTGCTGATGGAGGGAAGGGTTTAGGATCATCTTCTTGCAGGGTTTCTCTGATCATCTAGGCAGGAAAATTCACTGCCATGGGGAGTGTTTCTTGTCTGAGCGCTGAAGGGGCTTGTGTACTAGTGTGGTTTGGGTTTTGTTTATTTTAATGAATGGTGAAGCGATATAAGTGATAATATAAAAGATTTGCGTGCTGTATATCTTAGACTTTTTAGTAACATCCAAGCCTATGGTATCTGTAGTGGTCTGAATAACAGTCATTGAAGTTGTGCCATTCACATGATATAACATTCACAGAAGTAAATTTGGCCCAGTGTTTTAATACTGGACAAGCCTGCTTTTCCTGACTGGCATGCCAGTGTCCATTCTGCTGGACAAAATACCCCAGTGATGGAATTTTTGCACAAAATTTGAGATCTGGGACCATCCTGCAGTTACTGTCTTTCTGGTAATGCTATTGGAGTCGATTATTTGAATTTTTTATTTTTCCAAATGCTGTGGAAAACCTTAACCTGCCAAAGCTGTATTTCACCCGAGCTGGTGAGGGAGGGCAATAAAAGAGCGTGACAGTTAATTACGATCGCGGCAGCCGCACTGAAAAGCCGGGCTTGGCAGGTGCTCCTTGCTGACAGGTTCCCCCTGCAAAGCCCTGACAGAAATGTCAGCCTCAATAAAAATCCTTCAGGCTGCGCGAGCGAGGCGGCTCTCGCGTGGGAGTCTGCTGGCAGGGGGCTTCTGTATTTCAGGAACCTCGTACCTCCGTAGTTCACTGAGAGGTGGAGAGTCCTGCCAGGAAGGTCTATTTCAACCTGTTCAAATTTTTTTGATACTGAGCATTTTGTCATGTCAATGAGTTTTACATTTGTTTTGATATGAAATTATTTCCAGAGGTTTCAGTGAAAGGGTTATTTGAGATGATACCATGTCCACAAGTATTTTTAAAACCTATAAATTTTGATTATGATTGCAATTCTTCTGTTAGAGGGGGAAAAATAATACAGTCAGTTTTTATCCATATGTAAATCTTGCCTGATGGGATACTTTGGAAGAGAAGGTGGGCTTGACTCCCTTCTCACAAAACCTGCACTATAGATTTCAGCTATGTGGGGATTAATCTGTCTGCAGAAATTTATCCTGGATACTTCTCCTGAGGTCTGCCTTTTTGACCTCACAGCTCTGCCTGAGGTAGGGTCAGCTGTGCAGGAGAGGGGTCCTCCCAGACTTCCTCCTGCTTTTGCAGCTTCACAGTGGCTGTGATTTAACAGCTCTCCAAATGTTACTGTGTGAAGATTTCCTGCATTTCCACGTCTACAGTATAGCAGTGTAATTAAATTAAGGTCCTGATTCTGAAGCCAAGGTGTTCACACGGTGCCACTGAAGTCAGTGGTGGGATGGAGAGTCACTGGTTCTCCTTTATGAGATTTAAGTGGTGGTGGAGACTTAAATACATTTTTCAGTGAAAATGACATCTGGTGTTGGAAAGCCAGTGAAATGAGTATTTTTTCAGAAGTGTTCTAGATGGTCAGATGATGCAAACGTATGTTTGCTTTAGCTCGCAGTGGTGATGCTTACCAAATTTCATTGTGGGGTGAAACCGCAGTGACTGCATTCTCAGACTGCTCTTAGTTTTCAAATATTAAAAAATCTGTTAGAAAAAGGGTGGGGGGGAAAGGAAATTAAATAAGTAAAAATGTACAAAACAATAATTTTCTGTCAAAAAAATGCCTATGGCAGGAAGGGTAACAGATTTAAATGTGATTTCATACATCTGGTTATGTCTGGAAACAAAATCTTCTTGGCTGGAAGATCTGTATAAGCTAGTGAACTTTATGTACTCCTTAGTGCAATGATAAGATGGGGCTGTGGTTGCTTTTATATCCCCTGGAAAAAGTATGAGAGTGGTTTTAAGGTGTCCAGGGGGAAATTTCAGTGCCCACTGATACATGAATCCAGCTGGCTTGAAGAGTCATTGGATAAAGCCAGAGGAGATAGAAATAAAAGCTGTGGAGAGCCCTCTCCTGCTATATTGATTTTGGAGCTGGTGCTCTTGATCTCTCAGGTCTATCAGACAAAGGCAGAATTAATTAGGATTAATTGTGAGTCTTTGGTAAACTGTAGAATACACGGTTTATTCTGCCAGAGTGTGTATTGAGAATGCCTGTAGCCAAAATAAAATACCAAGAGCGGGTTTGTCTTTTGTATTCAGGAATCTTCTGTGATGGTCAAGCTGAGTGCTGTGCAGGAGTGCACATATGCTTCATCTGAGACTGGTGGAACACTTGCAGGATTAGCTGGAATATCACACAGAGGAGGATTTCTGTCTCTAACTGATGTAATGACCTTCTCTACCTTTAAAAACTTCACTGAGGATTGTCAATAAAGTAGGGCTGGCAAAAAATTAAAATAACACGTAGCCTAATGTATTTCATTAGGGCAACATAAGCAGTTACTTGAAATTCTTAGGCAGGCTCCTCTTTGCTCACACGTTTTTTTATTTTGAAAGCATTTCTGGTTGGGGCACGGCTTCTGCGTGCACACATGGCCCTGCATGGATTATGTGAGGGGCTTAGCTCTGGCTGCCTGGATTTGCAGGCAGCGTGTTGACAGGAAATTAGTTTGTACCAGGACGTGCCTTTGGAGGCCATTTCCAGGCAGTTGTGATGATGACATCAACGTGTGGAGGTCAGGTGGAGGTGGGGGGGGGGCCAAGGCAGCCCCTTGGCTGGAAGTTGGTTTTGGCAGTGCCTCCGTGGGACTGGAGGGTTAATCATGGTTTGTTTCTCTGGCTGCTGTTTGCGTCAAAACTCCGGGCAGCCTTAATGAACGTCACCTGTGTTAATTTGGAACCCTTGCTGGGAAACCATGGGAAAATGGAAAATCGCATCCTTGCGTGTCACCCCTGGAATTAACGGCTCGGGCAGCGCTGGAGCTCTCGCAGCGCTCCGTGGCTCTGAGGCAGCTCCGAGCAGCTGGGGAAGAAATCTCTCCCTGTGCCTACCCGGGGTTTTTACAGGGTGTCCTGTTAAGCCAAAAGCTAATTTAGTGTAGAATGTGCTAAAGTGGTGCGGTGTGTGATAGCTTGGTGAACTATGTAAATAAAAGCACTGACATTAGAAATCGGTGGTGTCATAGGACCCAGGCACCTCCTCACTTGATGCTGGTTTTGTTATTGATATTTTTTGCATGCATGGACTTAAAATGATTTACTTTGCTTTTAAGAGATAATAATAAAGCCCCTAATAATGTCCTGGAAACCCTGCCCATTGTTTGAGCTGTATTACACCATCTGTGATTGCCTACCTGCAGTTTTCTGATGATGCCCTAATTGCATGGAAGTCCTTGCAGAGTGCATTCCCCTGTGGGGATTTTCTTTAGAATAAACACTTCTTTAATGTGTTGTGGGTTTTTTCGTTGTGTTTTTTTTTTGTTTTTTTTTTCAGTCTGAAGCTTGTAAGAGAAATGTTTATATTGGGGAAAGATGTAATATCCGTTCTAGCCACCTCTCTTTAAAACTAAGTTTTTTTTTTTTTTAAGGAAACAGAGAAAAGCTTAGCATCTCCTCCCAAGTCTTCTAGCTTCAGATCATTTTATATAACGTTAACATTTTGGTCCCAGTTTTACAATTTATTTTTTCCTTTGCTTAGCATTTTCTTGTCCTCAGTCTATTTCGTATAAAGTGGAGTAAAATTGAAACTCATGTGAGACTGGGAGGCCTGGATCCCTACTGAGGCTAGCTAATGTTACAAAGTTGGTTTTAATTTCCTTTAAGCTGTGTGTCCTTCCAAAAGCATTTGCTGTCCGTGTCCAACACCTGAAGTGTTTTATCACACTCAGCCCTCTATAAGTCAGTGGGACTGTGCCCCGTGGGTATGTTAGAAATGATCAGATATGGCTTGGGAATTTCCAGTGTGGCTGCAGAAACCCCAAAAGCTGACAAGCAGGTAACCCAAGTCCCTTCTCTAATATTTCACAGCAACCTAAATACTCTCTTAGCCAACATTTATTATAGCTCCTTAAAGATGTTTTCCAGACTGAGTGTGATAAGTTAACTGTTTTGCTCTGGAAAATTGCAGAACCAGTTGTAGGATAGGAAAGTTGGGGAATTTATTTGGAGGAGAGCTGTACAACAGTGATGGAGCGATTACTGTTTCTTTGGCTCTGGGACATCACTGTGGTCGCAGGCAGGCTGCTGGTGAGTGGCAGTGCTGCAGCAATATGTGTGTATAATAACTGTACAACTGTATTTGTGCATTCTCTATCTGATAGGAATAATTGGAGCACTTACATTTTAATATATTTAATGTATTTATATTTGGAAACCAGCATTTGTCACTATGATTGTATTGCACTTCTCTGTGTGTGGAGGTGCCTGTGTATCTGTGTAAAAATTTAAAAAAACTTTTGGAAAATGACTTTAAAAACTTTGAGATTAAAAAGTTATCTTAATCCTCTGTAGATTTGGTCTTGTTGCAAGTATCAGACTTCTTTTTGATTCTTAGTTTATAGGGATCCAGAAGAACTGTAGAGATTAAATTTTTTAAATTATATTGAAAAGAGCCTGTTTAAGGGTACAGAAGTGAAACCTTCCCCTGTGCAGCAGAGCAGGGAATAGCCCTGGAAGAGCAGTCCCATTGGTGAAAGATGATGGAGGTGTGCCCTACCATCCACAGGGGAAGGTTGTGTTGGAAAAAGCGAGGTTTTGGTGTATGCCAAGAGCAGGATTCCCAGTTTCTGGCAAAGGAGGATAAAACTCACATTTTTGGTGCAATCTCCGGCTGCTGTCCCTAGCCTGCTTCAGTTTCCCTGCTGCTTTTCAGCAGAGGGAATACTTTATGCTTGTCTGCTTAGGTTTTTCACATATTGGTGATTTCAAAACTGGAGTTTTCAGTTTTTTTCAGTGTTGGGGTTTTTTTCTTGGTATCTGGAAAACGAGCTGAGTTAAAGGACTGACAATGCAATTATGAGGCAGCTGGTCAACACTCAATTTATTCTTACGTGATGGAGAGAACATAAAAATGTAGAGCAACTCTGCAAAACACATAACTGCCTAATTTTTTATGCTGCATAGGGCACTGTAAGCTCTCACTTGGATGGTGCTAAAAATGAAAGTTTGTCTGACTAGTAAAGAAGCTGCATGAATTCAGTTTTCTTAAAAGTGTTTATTCCAGATACCCACATTGTGTTGAGTTCCTTACAACCTCTGTGGCAGGGCAATAAGTAAAAAACCCCCAAATCTCAGTTGCTTTGCTGCATACCAAGAAAACCTAGGGAAGTCAGATTCTCTGGTTTGGTTTTACTCACTTCATATCGCTGATACTGTTTCAGACATTGAAGGCAAAAATAAGTATTGTGAAGAATTAAGGCAAAAAGATGCATCCCTGTAAATTGGAAAGAATAGCATATCTTTTCCTTTCTCCAGTTTCTAGGAAGGGAAAGCTAATGCTGTGACTTTTTTTTCTGTAAATCAGCTCTTCAGGTGCTGGAAATGTAGCAGACCGTGTCTTGGCTCAGTTGCTGACGGAAATGGATGGGATAGAACAGCTGAAGGACGTGACAATTTTGGCAGCTACGAACAGACCGGACATGATAGACAAGGTACAAATAGATGCACTCTCTATATCCTGCTCCTCTTGAAAAGACCAGATTTTGGTATCATTCCATCCTCTTTTACTCTCCAAATTGTTGTCTGATCAATTTAACGATGTAGAAGTTTGAAAATGAAGACAAGGCAGAGGAATGATTCATGTCCCTCACTTTTTTTTTCCCTCTACAGTAGTTTTAACAGAAAAAAAATGTTTTATGGTGGCCTTAAATATCTTTTTCCTAGAGGAAATTTTCCTTAAGTCAAGCTCATTGAACTTGTGCAGCAGCATTTCTGTCAAACTGCTGCTGTGGTTTTTGCTTCTCTTGTGTTTGTTTATGCAGGAGTTGGTTTCATTAGTTACTTCCTTTCAAGGATTAAATGTCTCAGCAATTCAGTTTCCAACTGTAAACGGGGCAGTTTCTCCTCAGATCCCGCAGCAGCTCTGCTGGCGTGAGGAGAACATCTCAAGTTTGTAAAATCTGGAGGGTTGTAACACTTACTCCAAGAAGACCTCCAAACACAGACCCTACCCAGCAGCCCTCTAGAAAATCCATTTTACAACTGTTTGCCACTGCTGTGTCTTCTCACAGCTAACTGCAGTAGACAGATCAGTCTGAAGTGATTTCCTTTAAGATATGTTTTGTAGTGTTGGTAAGGTTCTTTATTCCACAGCTTTTCGCCTTCACAACATTAATAAATTTGATGACAAGTTAATGAATTTAGTTTTCATGATCTTTTTAGGGTTTCTTGTAAGTTTCTTAAATAATTCTCACATTTTAAGCTGTTTCTGGAATAGTCTTTTCTGTTTGTCTTGGAGCATTCAGGCATAAAATACATAAGAAATATGTATGTTTAAGGCATGGTTTGTATGCACATGAAGTCTTGACAAAAAACTTGCATTTTGGCTCCAGAACACAGCCTCTTCCCTTTTGAACTGAAGGAAGCCACACAGCTGAAGGAGACCTGACAAAGTCTTACTCAGAACTTACTTGTACATTTATGTGTGAGCCTGCCATGACAAAGCAGAGCTAGCCAAGAGTTTCCAGTATAAGATAATAAAACTCGTAAGTGAAAAGTGTGCTTGTGCAAAATTGAAATTTTCAAGACTTCAATTCTGTTAAATTGATTTTGGCTTTCTTTGGTGACTGTTCTTTGGGGTCAGACTAAGCTGAATTTGAAAACACACTGATTGAACAGCAGGAAAATTTCCTTCGGCATGAGTTCAACATTGTATTATGTTGTCTCTATCACCACCTGGGAATTGAGTTCTCTGTCATTGTCCCTTTTGCTGGATTTCTCCTTGGCACACCATGAATGCTGCTTTCTCATATTTCAGGTTTTATTTGAAATACTGGCGATATTGGAACAGAACTACCATGAGTTAAGGGTGCCAGGCTGCAATACAGAGAACTTTGGATAGAACCTAAGTTACTGTGTACTGATTATCACTGATGCAAATCCAGACCTCTTAGCCTGGCACTGAACGTTTTCATTTTGATATGATGCGTAGAAATTCAGTGTCTTCTGTACGTAAGAATTTTATGAGGGTGGTGAGCTTTTAAGAATGAGCAACACAGTTTTGTCATCCAGACCAGACAGGCTGTACCAGGCCACTGTCTTCTCCTGGGCCCATGCAATATTTGCAGTGCATGAGTTTTACTTTCCCTTCCGTGGAAGAAAGATGATGACACCAGAAAGCATTTCTACTTCACTAATGGGAGATCTTCTAGTGGGGGCTCTTACTTTACTCTGTGATTGGTGATCCCTTTGAGAAAGTACGGTTTTGTTAAATAAATATTTTGTATGGAAATAGTTATGTATGGCAATGAGTGTCCTGTTTTCATAGGTATCTATGGTGACAATACCGTAATTTTTTAATGCATGAGCTTTATATATGGTATAAAAGTGCAAGGCAGTCTGTTTTCTCTACTTCCAAGGACTGGAATACGTCTGGAATACTTTTTTGTGACTCTTCTTTAGCTTTTCAAAGCAAGAAATGCTTGGGAAATATGTGTTTTCTAAGGTTTATATGTCTGCAGAATTGGTAACAATGCATCCAGCATCTGTTTATGTGGCTCCTGCTTAACTGACAATTATGTGATGATGAAACTCTTGTAATTTGCAAACAGCACGTGGGGATATCAATTGTAAGGGTATTCCCCAGAGCCTAGTGCAGGCTTCCTTATCCCTGCAACCACTACAGTACGTGGCTTTTGGATAGTGAATAGATTTGAGTCAGACTTTATACAAAGTTATGTGTAATGGTAAACTTGTTTTGACTTGTCACAGATGTCTAATAATAATGTCTTTCTCTAAGATGATTGTATTGAAATATTATTGCAGCCTAAAGTTGTGTCTCATGTTTGTGTCTCAGCTGCTTTGCATCCCATTCATGTGATGCTGGAGAAACTTTGGAGTAGTTTCTATTTTCTGTGAGAATACAAACCCAGCACGTACTGTTTTCAGCCATGTATGGTACAGAAGGTGATTTCTCTTGGAAGGGAAATATTCTGGAACAAGATGTTCTGAACATTCTTTGAAAGTGATACAGAAACAAAACACTCTGAGTCAGTAATAATAGTAAAATCTTTCCTTTTCTTCTTCATTCTATAAGCAGAATTGATGAGCAATAACTGGAAAAACTGCCTTTTAGTTTTGGTGACTTACCCACTCAGGAGTGATTTTTCATGCCTAAAATATGTAGCAGTAACTTTGTGGAGCTGCTTATGATTCAAAGCCTGTTTGTATTTTCCTATGCATCAGTTGTCCTAATGAGAGATCACTCATCCCCATGTAAAATATTTTGAACTCTGTGTATAAATTGCTCGGCTTGAAATGAAATGTTCTGTCCAGACATACATGTGAACAAGTTTTTAGGTGTGGTGTCACATCAGATGTCCATGGACGAAAACCTAGACCAACTCATCACGATTTGTGTGCCCTGTTTCTCCTTTTCTCAGTGGAACCTGTTTTCCTGGTCTTTTAGTGCTGGGCTTACTTCTGGTGTGAGAAGGGTGAATTGCTATCGTTACCTACCCATGCAGATATCTTTATTTCCCTGTTAAGCAGCGTTTCAAACTCCATTAGCACGGGTACCTCGGGAAAAAGGGAGACTGTCAGATCCCCAGGGACTTCGGTGAATGTTTTAGCACAGGAAGCGAAACGTTGCTGCAGGATCGGATGGTTTTACCTCCTGCTGGGTCAAATTTGAATGTCAAACACATTAGCTGTGATGTAAAACATGAGGCGCTGAGTGAAGGGATGGCCCGTGGTACAGGATGACATCCTGGTGCTCCTGACAGCTTCACTTCTCCTTATCTTGGGGTGCAGAAAAGACGTATCCTCAAATATGCTATTTGCATAAGAATGACAGGATGTGATAGGAAAAATGAAGATTAATGGGAAGCTGTGCTGTCAGGATTGCCCATTGTCTCCAGATTGATGATGGTCTGGATTTTGTCTGCATTCATGGGCTTCAGTGTAGTTTAAACTGGAAGCTGTCCTTGTACCAGAATACTGAAGAGCTGAACCTTTACAAATGCTTTGTTAGCACAGGAGGGCAGTGCTCGGCTCCCCATTTCCAAGCATCCTGCTTGCTGCTATAAAAACATGTATTTTGCATATTGTGCTGGTGCAGGGGATTTTTCCTGCCTCCTTTTGCTTGTTTATTTTGGTTTGGATTTTGTCTGCATTCATGGGCTTCAGTGTAGTTTAAACTGGAAGCTGTCCTTGTACCAGAATACTGAAGAGCTGAACCTTTACAAATGCTTTGTTAGCACAGGAGGGCAGTGCTCGGCTCCCCATTTCCAAGCATCCTGCTTGCTGCTATAAAAACATGTATTTTGCATATTGTGCTGGTGCAGGGGATTTTTCCTGCCTCCTTTTGCTTGTTTATTTTGGTTTTTAAAAACTTCCTGCTCCCTAGTCTTTCTCCTTACATTTTTCCTCCTCCATCACCTGCAAGTTTTGCTGCTCCTTACATAAGCTTTGTTGACTTCATTCTATTAACGACTGGCTTTGAATTCAGCTTATTTAGTTTAAGAGTCACATGGATAACACTGAGTTTTCTGTTCTGGTTGCATGAGCAAAATAAAACAGAACTGCAGCTGATATTCTTCCTAGCAACTGCCAAGCATGAGGAAAGGGAATAAAACTCCCTTCCCCCATGGTTCAATTGGATTTGAAGGAGTCTTCTGGGCAGAGAAATCAAGCAGAGGTTTCTCAAATTGATCTGCCCCTCAAATGTTGTTTACGATGTAGTTATGGGACAATCTTAATTTAAAGTGGCTTGTTTTGATGAAAATAAAAAATGCATGATAGAACCATTTGGCAGAATCAGTAAAGAAATTATAATTTCTTGCCTGCAGCAAAAGTGAATAATCTTTCCTCTTTAAAAACATCAAAGTTCAATCTTTCTGAAGGCTTATGGAAGACATTCAAATATTTAAGTTCGCAGTTTTACAAGTTAAAAGGAATAGGAAAGAATCTTGCACATTTATTCATGATTGTCTGGAAATGTCTGTGTGCTGTTACAAAGCAGGTGATGCAGTCAGATGCAGTGGCACAATCTTTCCTCAGTACCACAGAATATATTCTCCTATTTATGTATTTGCCTGTTTGTGCTTTCTGTTTCAGCCAGATACATCTCACTAAAGGTTATTCCTGTGTTACAACTCTGACCTGGTAGGATTTCAGTTTTCCCAAATGTTGCAGAGGACTGTAGAGTTAGAAGCCACATAATCCATCCCGTGTCTCGCAGTGGTAGGGAATGAGCGGAGTGAGGAAAGGGGGATAAGTCTCTCGCTGCCATTTCTCAGCAGTGCAGATTTCATCCAGATTTGGAGGACAGGGGACCCAAGACTGGGTGCTTTCTAGAAGGAAATGGTGCAGGAACACTTAACTCTCCCACCTGTTGCATTCTTGTGATGCAGTATTTCAGAGTAGGCATCCAAGTGTGGGAATGCAATCTCCATGACTCGCCACACTGCCGGACCATTCCTTATTCCATTTTACTTTAAATGCTGAAATGCCTCTCTGCTTGTCAAAGGACACTCCTCATATTCTTGTAAAGCCCTGGGATTAAAAACAGAGTGAGATTTTGTGGGTCTCCTTTTCAGTCAGCCAGCACCTAGAGCACTTACATCATCTTGCCCAGGTGCAAGTATGGCTCTTTGAAATAACAGAAGATGTGGGATTTCTTTTGAAGACAAGATTGTTCTGGAGCATATAATAAATTTTCAGAAAATGAAGCTTTAGGGAAAAATGATATCAAACTACATGACATTGAAAAGAGGATCTGATATTCTAAAATACTTTCACAATTTTGGCACCATCACATTTTCCATCAATTGGTTTCCTCTGGTATGTGTTTGAGTTTTTCCTCTTAATTTTCTTAAACCTGCAACTCTGACTGGGGCAAAGAGGTGCTCTGGAAAGTTTCTCAGTGGTTCAACTTTGCCTTTACTAACATCAGATCTTTACACTTTAAGGTGATTAGATGCTTATTACGCTTATTTAAAGAGAAAAGAGCAAAGAGTAAAATGAAATTATTGAAAAGTTTTCACATGTTCTTTTCACCTGCCAGACTGAAATGGCTGAATAGACACAGTTGATGAGCAGTGCTGTTTACTGGCTGAGACTTTCAAGGGGCTGAGACCTCCAGACTTTGAGGCTGGATTACATAGTGAATCCATGGTTTCTAAAGATCCTAACCACTCTTAGTATGCAGAGGTAGTTTTGGGGTTCTTATTTATATATTCATATTTCATTAAGTCAAGAACTAGGTTTTAAGATTCACCTGAACCTCCCTCCCTGCCTTCCCTTCCTCCCCCTGCCTCCTTCCTCGCAGATGAAAACTTTGTTTTCTCATGAGCACAGCAAATAAAATATTTCCAGGTGTGCAGAAGTGATTTTTGTTTCCAACTATTCGATTGTCAGAGTGTGGAGGGCTGAGTAGTAAATCAGCCTTAAGGCTGCTATGGTTTTAAAAAACAAAATCTTAGTGGTGACAGCTGAAGAGCACAGTGACTTTTTCACTCAAGATTTATTACTTGCCTGAAAAGAAAGGTTGGAGGGAAAACTTGCTGGGCCGCATATTTTCTTCTTTAGCAGATATACTATAGGGCCATGACAAGTTGGCTTTATTTTGTCTGTGAAAACATACATTTAAACAATGTACGTAAAAATATAATAGTTTTCCTTCAAATGGAACAGAAAAGTCAGTACACCTTCTCTTGTTGTTTAGAGCGGAAAGCTTTCCTTGTGTTGGCTCAGTCATGTGTTTTAGCATCACTTACACTTTTATAAACTTCCCTGCAGCACATGCCAGAAAATTTACTTGAAGGTATCAGTGTGTATTTATTTCATTTGGAAAAGTACAGAGATGGAAAGGTAAAGGCCATGGGCCAAAGTTTGTTCGTACTCAGACCTCCTGCCTGGGGGTCACAGAGTCCAGCTAAGGTACACAGGGTGCTAGCAAGCCTCTGGACAAAGCGGGAACTTGGAAAGGCTCTCAGATTCATGTCTGATGTGTAAATGCTATCCTGGTTCAAAGAGTCTGTAACTGTGATACCAGGTGTGGTTTTGCAGGCTTGTGGTTGTTTTTTGTTTTGTTACTTTTGTGTGGGTTTTTTTTTTTTAACAGCGACATGGAAATGATGCTGTATTTCTAAGACAACATGGGAACATCTGGGGTTAAAATGAATAATGCCTCTAAAAATAAGGTGCATGTGAGCAGTACATGTAGACTGGGTGCAAATTCCTAAGTGTTGGGTTAGGTCTATTCTTCAAGTAGGTTTAGTGACAAAGCAAACAACTTTATCTAGAGAAGTAACACTTATTTTATGACTAAGTTTAATGTACCTGTACAGCAACTTTTATCTGCAAAAACTTTAGTGTGTGCTTATAAAGGTCTGAGTTTTCACTTCCTACTTGAATTACTTGAAAACAGTGTATGCAATGGTAACCCCTTCCTTTTAAATCCTTTCAATTCACTCTTCCCACCTTGTGTCAGCGTTTGGGTCGTGCAGAGGACTGGTACAGCTGAGCATCTCCCCAGAGAGGGGTGGCTTGGCTCTGTTCCCAGGGGAGCATCCTCAGGAGCTATCAGGGCCGTGATGACTTGTAACTGGGGATAACTGGGCTTTATGTCAGAGAAGCAAAGTGCAGCAAGGCATATTCCACAGTCAGCGTGCTGGATGGCATGAGTCTTAGTTATATTTAATTAGCTGCGTTAGGGTAGTGATAACAGTTAGAGGAGAGACATTCCAAACAGCCTTGGGTTTTAAATATTTATGGAAGTGACACTGGAAGGGATGTAAGTGTAATGCTGAGAGCTGCAGAACCTTGAGGAAGGGCTGCAGTTATGGTGCTTGGGCTGTAGCCATGGACACATTTAGGGCTTGCTTTGCACTTGGTCTTCTGCCCAGCTTTCCTCTTTGTGGATGCAAAATGCACAGTGTTTGTCCAGCTTTCTGTGTATGCTATATTAAAATAGCATTATGGAGGATGTTGTGTTTGTCGAGCACTCATGAGTTAAGAACTGGCATGGGCAAGATTGTGTGTGCAATCTTAGTTCATTCATCTTCTCCATGTGCATCATAATGCAGTCTTTATTTACATTAATTAAAGATGTGTGCATTGTGCGTGATTAATTAAATTGCATTCATTTAGAAAATTATTTTTGCAAGTCATTATGATTGCCTCTACTTTAATTACCTTAATATTCACATTTCCTTGCTTTTGAGGCCTCTGATTAACACTTTAAAATCAGATGAACCATCGCCAGTTTCTGGGGGGAATAATCAGGTTACCTAATTTTGTGTCATACTGAGATCTTTGTGGTTATCAGCAATACAGGACCCTCTGGGTCTGCCACAAAAAACTTGTTTACTTGAAATAGGTGATAAATCGACAACATTCAACTCTTTTGCCTTTTTTTTGGGGGGGTAGGGGGGTCTACTGTGCAAGAATGGGACTTTTGCCTGTTACCCAGGATATTTTCTGACAACAAAAGAGTGCTTTTGCCCTAGTGTCCATGCTCTTGGTTTTCAGTGTGTTCACTCTTCATATCAGGCTTTTCTTTCTGGTGTCTTCTTTCTCCTTCTGCTTGACTGTACTCAAACAACTCCAGTAAGGGAAGAGGTCACTTCTCTGCTGTCATTTTGGGAGCCTAGGTCCAGCATAGCCTGCAGACTCCTTGAGCCTTGGTAGGATCAGTCTTTGAGTGGGCAAAATTTGGAAAAATCTATATACAAAATGTCAAGAAGCCTCACAAAGCTTTCCAAATTGAGATGTTTCAAGTCCTCCTAATGTGGCCAGGTCTTGAGACCTCTCTCCAAAGGTTAGGGTGAAAGAGTTTTATTTTTATTAATTTTTAAGAACTGTAAATAAAGCGACATTTTTCCTGGTCTCCTTCTCATGCAACAGCTGAATGTTTTGACTGGAGCATTACAAAACAAATCAGTCTAAGGCAGCCAGCCAGCTTGGAAAGGACAAGAAGGTCAAAGCTCGGAATAGCATAAGCTACTAAATGGATTATTTTATAATATAAAATGTTGAGTGACTTCTATATTAACTGTTGATAGTTATCTCTTCCCTAATAGGGTAGGGAGCTGTTCTAGTAAAAAGGGAAGTCGTGGTGAAATGGAAGGCCCAGGTTTGTGCAGGTCACTGGTTTAGTGTCAGTCAGAACCAAGGGCAGCTTGGGAGGATGGGGTGCCCAGTGCACAGTGTCACTGTTTGGTTGTACACTTAAAGATTGTGACTTTTTCACTTCTCATTTTAGCTTTAGGAAACCTCTGAACCTCAGAGCTTTATAACGAGCAAGCTGGAATACAGTCAAGCTCTTTACAAGAGCTGCTGAATTTAGGGATTAGCTGCTACGCACTTGTTTCTCAGTAAGGATGTTAGTAATCTTTTGCTCAAGGTTCCTTATGGATATTAGATGGCATCATTAGTCCTTTCAGTTGGTTAGAACCATTTCTTTGTGACATTTGTGTGGAGTGAAGGAAAAACAGGAGATCTCCAGCAGAAATTCCAATAGCTGATTTTTAGAAAATTTTTATTGTGTTAAAGGAGATCCAACTTTAAATTCTATTTGCCCCATCAGTGATGTAAGCTGGATGTCTTGCACATGTGATGTACATTTTTTTAGGGATAAATGGAAATGCCATTCATGTGCAGTGCATATAACACTGAAAGACAATAGGTTTGTTCAGGAAAGACACGTTCTTTCTATAAGATCATAGTTAAATTCTTGACATAAAGCTAAATGCGGTACTATAATAATGTAGCATAAGAGGAAAGGGAGCAATCTGGAGGTGACTGATTAATAATGTGTAATTTCATAAGATGTGTGGAAGGATTGATGTGCACTGAAGTGCAAAGCTAGGGCTCTCTCTGTGTCCATGTGAGATATTAACGTCTCCTGTGAACAGTACAAGCTTCGTGGATGACTGCTGAGATCGCTGGATACCTCAGGGTTGGATTGGATATGCATAAAAACAAAATTCTGGGTTTTGTTTGAAGCTATGTATGATTTGATGTAAAGGCAACTGTAAGAGTTGGCTCAGACTCAGGACAGTCTGTGATGCTTTTTGGGATAACCTAGAAAAATGTGTAAACGACAAGGTGATTGTGAGCAAAGGGTTTGAAAGTTAAATGGGTATTTTGATTGAGTGGTGCCAGGCAGGACTCAGCGGCTGTGGAAATCTGAAGTGACTGCTTCTTCTGGGGGTTATGTCTGCTAAATATTCTTACCTAGTTGAGTACTTTAATTAAAGAGGATGCAGTCACTTCTTCCTTAGCTTTAAATGTTAAATGTATTCCCTCTGTGGCAAATGAAGCTTTGTTCTACAGAGAAGCATATGCCAAGTATATGTGCTTTGAACACACTTTACAACAATACTCTGATTGCTGTCTACAGCATCTTCTTGAAGTACTGTTCCCATTTAGGTGCTGGAAAAGATCATTCTGGGAACTGCCCTTTTTTTTTTTTTCAGTTGTTGATTGTGCGATATTGTTCTCTGCAGAATGAGAGTCGGCTATTCATAAACAGAAACTGGTTTATGCCTTTGATCATCCTTGCTGCCCTCCTCTGAACGTTTTCCAGATCTATTACATCCTTTGGAAAGAAGGGGACCAAGGCTGCATGCAACATCCAAGGCGTGGGTGCGCCATGGGTTTGTGTGGGTGCATAATGATGTTTTCTGGTTTGATCTTTACCCTTTTATTAGCAGTTCTAAATTTTTAACACTAGAATTGCTTTTTCGACTGCTGCCAAGAAACAAACTGGAGTTTTCATCACTGTCTATTAAGACTAGAAGTGGTAATGATTCATCTCATGGCACATCCGTTTATTTATGAAGAGAATATTGAATTTCCCATGTTCGGTGCTTTGCCTTTACTTACATTGAACATTATCCAATTGCTAAGTCTCCTGAGAGTCTTGGACAGTTCTTTACCATCAGTCTTCATCCCTGTTCCTTTGAATAACTCTATCATTAGATGTTATGGCTCCTATATGACATAATTTCTTTGGTATTAAACCTCATAAAGGAGGTGTAAATTTTACACATGAAAAATAGATGAGATGAAGGGGTCTGTACTGTGTCGCAATAGAGAGGTAACAGGAAAGGCCTCTCCCCTGCCAGTACATGCTGTTATCTACAGACAGATCCTGACAAGCACAGTTGGACTCTTGCTGAAAACAGAGGAATGAGAGATAAAGCATCGCACAATATAATGAGCTTGAGGGAAATTGTATTCCTTTGCACTGTTGTGCATCGGTTCTGAAAAGGAAAGGGAGAAGAACAGTATGCTTGACACTGTTTTTGGTGCAAGTTTGGGTGCAAAATAAGCAAGTAGAAGCAAAGCAAAAATAAAAAAAAAATCTTAAAGAGAATGATCATTCTAAAAGAAGTTTGTCTCCGTATCACACTGTACCTTGTTGTGTGGAGAGCCTAAGCCTGCCCATCTGTTTATAAAGAGGAAAACAGTGAAAGAGGCCGTCACTGAGATTTACTAGGTGGTAGGAAGAAAAGCAATCTGTAAGGAGGCCTGTGTCTTTACAGCAGGCAGCAATGCACAAGGAAAGTGCTGAGTGCCAGCCCAGTCTGGGAGAAAACACTCCTGAGAGTGCCACAGAAAATGGAGGGATCACAGCGTTGGCTCTTGCAGACAAGAGTGGGTCTTCTTCAGACTGCAAAGGGCTTAGCTCTGCTCCAGAAGTTGTTTTTCTTAGCAGTGAATGCTTTCTGCAGAAGTCACTGAGCGAGGAGAGGCGGCGTTAGCCAGTTTGCAAGGCAAATCTTATTCCATTACTTAACGGGGAGGCACGTGAGCTATGTAAGCAAGAACACACGCCAGGGTGTGTGTGTTCATCAGTCAGCATGTGGGGTGTGTGTAACTGGCAAACACACACCTTGGAACCTGTTCCTGCACCTATAAAATGGCCATTTATTTTAGTTTTATTAAGGAATGTAAATACCCTCTGCTAGCTTACAAAATTCTCTTTTTTATATGTAAAATTGAAACACTGTTCTTTCATGCATTTAATGCTGAAGTGTGTTAAAGTCTTTAAACACCTGTTTTAGTGCTTAAGTACTAGTTTGCTCTGATACCTGAGCTTCTCTGTTGTCTTCATGCACTAACGATTCTATCTGAGTGGGTGTGAGGAAATGTAACTTGACTTCATCCTAGATTTCCCCACTGATTCCTATTCCTTGTGCTCCTCTGAGCTTCCCCACCTGTACTTAGAAACAATACATTTCCCAGGGGAGCCGCAGTGCAAACCTTATTCTTCACCCAGAAGGACTGGCTTCAGAGGATATTACTCTTAAATGATGGTTTGATTCTGTGTACCAGCAGGGAGGGATTTTATGATGTTGCTTCAACTGCCTGCCTGCTCTCCAGAAAAAGTGTCGTCAAGGGATGGAAGAGTGCAAAGAATCAGAGTGACATGGAAATAGATCGTGCTCCTTGCTGCAGTTCTGGCAGTGTATTACCTATAGAAGACTGACACCTCCTTATTGAAGACCGCTGTCTCCTCTGTGCATCGTGAACAAGAGTGATGGAAACAAAGTGAAAGAGCTGTAATTGCTGTAGGCACTGTGATTGAGGCATTAGGTGCAGTTCCGTCACTGTGTCTCCAGAAATTGCTGATTAACATTCACAGAGCTCAAAATTCTTTCCTCTGTGCAACCCCACTGCGTGTGAAGGGATTTCAGAATTATGGCTGAAGGGGATGTCTTGTGTTTCCTCATTTTTGGGTTACTTTTTCAGTTACTTGTCTTTTTAGTGGACAGAGCAGGGAAAGGAGAGAAGCCACCACTGGAGGCTCTAGATCATATGCAAGCCTTGTACAAGACCATTACCGGCTTTGTAGATAATATGACTCTGTTTTGCCTTTGTTTTTCATGTGAAAACAGAGCATGTTTCACAGGAGATGCCACATCACAAATAAAGAAACTGTTCAAGCAGACATATTTCCACAACAAAGGCATATTTTGACATCTTCTGCCAGCAGTGCTGTGACAGAACACAAATAACGTAGGCTCTTGAAAAAGGAAAAGTATTAATTGGAACCATTAACTTTCTGAGACACTGAATACATTCTGAAATAAATGATTTTAATTAGTACTGTTCTAAGAGAAGAGAAGTTGTGGTTTGATTCAAAATTGCCAGAATTTGTGTACCTGCCCACCTGAAGTTTTGGGCTCACAGAGAAATCCAAACTCATTATTCAAATGGCAGCCTGGTTTGTTTTGGTTTTTTTTGTTTTTCTTCTGTGGTAGGATTTCCATGGGTTTACATTTTATTCATGTGGGTCTTATTCTCATAAAAATACCGATACAAAAGATCTTAACCTGGAACTCCTTCAGTCCATGCTCAAACTGTTTTCTTTTCCCACAGGCTGAGGATTGCATTTGATTCCAACACTGGAATCATTTATGTATATGCTTTACTGTAAAGCTTAGTGTGTATTTGAATGTTTGCAGAATTGGAATTTTAGGAAGTAGAAAAAGGTGGCTAAAGTCAGTATCTGATTAGGCAGAAATACACCATGTGTGGCAACTGGGCTGAAACAATGCTCGTTTTGGCAATTCTGAATGCTTGAGTTTTAACATTGTCTGCTTATATAAATATGTTTAACTAATATATCTAAATAATAATTATATTAATATAATCACTTGTTTTTCTACTTTTCCCATGTAATAATGGAGTGAAAGAACTAAGCTTTGCTGAAGGAAAAAATTGAGAAAAAACTTGTGGGATATAAGAGTTCTCCCACCTCACCAAAGATGAGGAAGAGAGTGAAAATGAACCGGGTGCTTTCTCAGCCAGATGGTCCTGATGGCCTGGGCCGATAACTTTCTGCACGTGCACAGGGTGCACAGTCATCTTTTGTAGATACACCAGA
>WEIT01034509.1:65443-77650 GCA_013389985.1 Dryoscopus gambensis
ACCAGAACAGCTGTATTTAAGTTGTTGATGGAGTAGTTTCCTAGAGCTGCACCTTCCATGTAACACAGTTATCCCAAGGCTTAGTTACTGAAAGCATGAAAACTGAAAGGAGTTGTAAGGTTTGAAGTATCATTATGCATTTATTGTACTATTATTTTATTATATTTTTGTGTTTTTCACTTTACAATGCCATTGAACTTCAACCATTGCTTTTTTAAAAAAATTTTTATTGCAAATTCTGCTTTCTCCTGTCTGCTATTAGGAGGGGAGGAGGAAAAAAAACCCCTAACTGAAAACAAACCAACAAAACAAAAAACTTTGTGGGAAAAATACTCAAAGGTTTTATCATGAGTCAGTATTTTCAGTTCACACTTCACATCTCCCTTTCCCCTGGAGGGATTAACACTGCCTATTAATTGAAGAGCACAGTTTATACTGAGCATTATTTAACATATACTGGTGGAATTACTGTACTTCCTGTTTTGTATTCACAATAATAGGTTTCTGAAGAATTGCCTTTGTATAAATACTTCACTGACATTTGAGGCAAGTATGTTCATGTCTTGGAGTAAGCACGAAAGAGTAATGTGTTGGAACACTGCTAAAGAAGGAAATCTCTTTGTGTTTCATAAATGATACCCCTAAAGCCTTTTAAAAATCTGTGTTTTTAAATGACAGCTCTGCAATGGTTTTGTTTCTTTGCTTTATGCTATTCTGGCTTGAATTGGCTCTAGTAAAGCATAAAGGGAAAATTGTGGCTTCAGCAAGGAATCTTCTCTGCACCTGGAGTGCTTTGACAGGAAGCCTGAAATACTGTCATATGGAATAGCAAATCTGCAGAATGTGTTAATGTTAAAAGGAAGGGAAAACTTAATAACAAATGAGCTATTAATGCAAGTACAAGCTTCCTTATATGTCTCTTAGTCCCATTTAAAGTCACTTGTGAAAAATCAGGGCGCCGTGGGGAGCCCAGGGAGTGAAGGTTTCCACCAGAGTTTGTGCCCAGGTTCTGTCTGTAGTGGTTGAGGGACTGCAAAGTTCTCATGATGGCCAAAGCTGATAATATGTGATGGAAATCAGGTCAGAACTAATTAGGTTTTCTTATCAAAAGTCATTTGCTAATGCTTACTGACCATCTGGTTAGTTCTGAAATTTATTTTGAGTCTCTAGAGAAGGAGAAAAAGATTAGAGATAACATAGCAATATTTTTAATATGAAAGTTGAAATTATTAGAAAACACTTAGCCTCTGTTAAGGGGTTGAAAGCCCTCTGATGATGTTTATATTTATTATTTATTTGTTAAAAGTGCACAAAATTTACACTAGGCTGGATCACTGGTTCTGTTTTCTTTACCTCTTAATTAGTTTTTACCATGTTATGTAGGCACACCACTGCTCTCCAGGATGTGTGAAGTGGTTTCTTACATTCCAAAAGATGTAGAAAAAGTAAGAAATAGGAAGATATATTTTTCTCCTTCAAATTTTAGCTGCTAGCTGTAGCTTTGTATATTAGCAAGTTAAAATCTCTGATGAAAATAGTGTAGGAAAAAAAACCCAGTCTTGTGTTGTTGTGCTCTCAGTTTCACTTAAATTTTCATCTGGTTTGTAAGTGACACCCCAAAGATATTGTGTGTTTAATCCTGAAATCATCTTTGTCCTGTTTTATAGTCTGAGAGGGGAAAAAAAATCAGGGAATTTCCTTTTAAGATACCCTTATTTCCTGCCTTCTCTTTAATCTCCATACAAGATATGTTTCCCAGAGAAGCGTCAGCTGGCAGCTGCTAGCAGTGGCAGTGCTGTATGTGCAGGCCCTGAACTGAAAAGAAATTTGGTCAAATTACACATAAACCCGAATTCACAGAAATTTAAGTAACTTGGCAACACATCTCCCCTGTGCACCAGTTTTGATTTGTCTGCCTGAAGCCCTGCTTGTGTCTGGTCTGCTGACAAGGTTTGCACGTTTGTGACAGTGCTGGTGTAGCTCAGTGTCCAAGAGCTGCTTTTCTCTGGCTAAGTTGGCTGAAGGCTCTGGTGGAGATTTTCTGCTGAGGTAGCTGTACCTTTTCTCGGAATGATGTGAGCCAAGCAAGGCCAAAAAAAAAAATAGCCTCAATTCTTTCTCATTCTTTGACTGCTGTGGTATCAAAACCTGTATATCCCTAAAGAAATAATGTCCAACATTAACCACTCTGACTGAAACATTCTGGGCTTGCTCTTTGTTCTGGGCTGACTTGTCTCTTGAAGTTTTCATGACAATGTTGCAGATGATTCTGAGAATTAAAATAAAAAAACAAAAAACAACAAAACCCCAAAAAGGAATAATTTGTCTAGATTAAATCAAGTCTCTGAAAAACTCCAGGCTCTTTATCTTTGGAGCATTGGTGATGATCCAAACAGGAGGATTGCTTTCCCTGGAAGGATTCACCTAGATTTGGCCATGGAAAATATATTTGCTCAGCAAATTTAATCAGCTTATCACAAAGTTCTGCAAGCATCTTCTCTGTGTTTTGGGTAGTCTGGACAACATACTGCTTTCCGTGTAGCTGCAGCTTCGTCCTCCATGCTGTCTTGTCTGCAAAGCACGAAGCTGGACTTTGGGCTTTGGGCGAGGAAAGAGCTGGGAATACTGGGGTCCCCTCACTGCCCTTTGTGGCAAAAGTATCCAGAAAAACCTTAGTTTCTTGAGTGGATGTTAGTTCTCTGGATTTTATGGTCGTCATGGCACAGTACTGCAGACAGAAGGCAAGCAGGGAGCGCTCACCCCGTTTGCAAATGACATGATTGAGATATTGCTTGTGGTCATATTAGATGCTTGTGGAGAAGCAGAGGTCTAATTGTAGCTGCACCAGAGCTCTTAAATAGCATCTATTTAGTCACCCAGGCTTTGAGAGAAGTCTGTGTTTGGTTGTGATGCTGGTAACCACTGCACCACATTCCTCCTTAGGGGCAGAAAAAGAAGCCAAGTCTTAAAAGAAATAATTTCTCTGCTGCCTTGCAAATAGTGGTGCAATCCACAGGCTACGTATCTGTGGTGGGGTTTTCGGGTGGCTGGTCCATGCACAGAATAACATCCTCCTGCTACCACAAATTGTTCTCATCATCCAGATGGAAAGTGTCTGGGCTGTGGATCGGCTATTTATGTTAGTAAATGCAGGAAGGCTTCTGGGAGCCGTGGTAATAGGCCAGCACCATGTTGGGCACTGTACAGGAAAAAACCTGTCCCGGCCAGCCCCAAGACGTGAGGACCCCAAGTTGTCTGCTGTCAGCAGTGTGCCCACGGGATAGACTCTCTGCTTTTCCTTGCAGGTAGCTCTTCCTTGAAGCTTCAGAAATAAAACCTACACAGAATCTGATAAAAGGTTGTAAAGGCAGATGCTGGGAGTTAACCAGACCTGCATGGGCAGCTGCAGCTTGATTTTGTTCTCCTTTGTGTGTGTGTGTGTGTTACAGGGTCCTGCTGGAGATTTCCCAAGCGCAAAGTATTTGTTTGAGGGATTACTTACGGATGGCCCAGTGCCAGTGAAAATATCTGCTCTGAGTACAGCAACAATCAAAACCCAAACAAAGTGTTTTAAGATATATGCTGAGCAGTATGAGGATGACATAAAAATAGTTTGGTGTTTTGCTCTGGGATGGAGCACACACGGAAGTGCCCACACGGTGCTGTGGAGGAGGCTTAGAGATCAGCATCAGTCCTTCATGGAGTTCAGCCACTGTCAGATAAGGGAACTTGGCTTTTATTGTTACAGTTTTTAACTTGGCTGATTAAAAAGAAGGCAAAAGTGAATAGGGAATGAAGATGGAATAAAAATATCTATTTGTATTCCTTGTAAGTTGAAGGAGATAATTATGTTGAGTGGATAAGCGGCTACCTGGTGACTAACGGGCATAAGTGGCTAATGAAAGAACCACCTTCAAAAAGCTATCAAAGAGAAAAATAGCTCGTAGCAATCACTGCCATGCAGTGTCACTGAGGTAAGCATCTTAGCCAGATTGCACAATGGATTTTCTGTTTGTTCAGGTAATAAAATTATCCAGATTTTAAGAAGAAATGTTATAGAAATGTGTTTCATCATGTCTGTGTTTTAAAATGAATTAAGTCCTTTAATGAAAATGTTTTAAGTCCTTAAAATTGATTAGTTTAGTCACTCTCTGCTTCCTGGAGTTTGGAGGGTCCTCTCCAAGTGGAGGCTGAAGGTTTTGACACACAAACAGCAGCAAAGTTGAGGTAACTCTTCCTTTGCACAGCACATTCTTCATTTGCTGCAAAAAATGTGTGGTAATTTGCCCATCTGGATTCGAGTCATACACTGCCTCTCAAGGAAAATGTGTCTTCCAGCCACCATGGTAGGGAACCTGAAAGATAAAATGTGGTTGCCATATATAAAAGTGTAAAAAATGCAACTTCTTGTCATCAGATGAGTCATGGTGGTTCCAAGTCTGTAAGTACATGCTCAGCTTAAGGGGTGGGAAGTACACAAGTAATATTTCTTCTCTGACAAAGGTATGTGTGAAATGACATGTTAAAGTAGGTAGTTTTTGTATAATAATAGTTGCTCATTTTCTAGTTCAGAGCAGTTTTCTGCTTTATACAGTTCTTTATGAGAGAATATGTTGTTGCAAGCTTTTTTTATTATTATTTTATTTTTATTATTGGTTTTATCATGTTGGCTGTGGAAATATTGCCAAATCCTTCGTGGTGAGCTGTAGCAAAACCACATGGGATTAATCAATATGCGAAATAATATATATTATTTTACTTTTATAGGGTAGGAATCCCATGTGTGCATGCAAGTTAATTTTGTTCAAGGAAAACTTTCTCTTGCACTGCTACTTATCACAGAAGTAGAAGTAATATTATAGTTGCATTTTTAAAAATCCAACACTTTACTCTGAAGGTAACTGGAATTTTATTTGGTTGATTTCTCACCATGCTGTCAATTAACTGGGACAAAAATAAAACCTCCTTCTATACAGTGTGAATGGGCAAGCAGAAAAGCAATACAGAGCTGTTGCCCTCTTTGCCGTGCATGCAGCAGGTGAATATTAACATGCACTTGTAAATGCAAATACTCTACAAAGTATAGGCATGTACAGCTTACATTTTTACCAGCCCAGATCTATTTGACAGCTTTTGAAGCTACTAGAATAGTGCAGTACAGAACAGTACTGCAGACAGGTGAGATCACAGCCATGGTTTTCTTACATCCCTGTGCAACTTGGATAGTTTCACACACAGTAGCAGACCAGTACCTTTTGCAAATAAACAAATGTCATAGATGATGAACAGTTAACTAATTGAAACTGTCCACCCCCAGCCAGCTTTATAAATGGACTGCCATTTAGCAAGTCAGAGAGGGCTGCACATTTTTTTTTTCTGATGATTAGATGGAAACTATTTTCTTCTAAGCAACATTTTCAATAAAGTGGATTGATGTCATGTTCAGTAATGCATGTAGAAAAACTTGGTAATTTACTGAGGTACGTGATGGTTTCTCTGGCATAAGTTTGATGTAGCTGCATTACTCAAACTGTGGCTGTAAGGAGCTTTCTCTGAATCTGTGTCAGTACAGTATTTAAACCACACCACACAAAAAACCCCCCCATGTAGTGCCATTTTTTAATGTCTGTGCTGTTTAATTTTTTGAAAAAGCTTTGTTGAATGAAAATGTGTTGACTGTCCTTGTAATACTTTTTGGTTAATCATGGATTCCTCCTTGTGCTTGTAAGAAATGACAGTGTTTAATTAAGATATAGTTAAGAAGTAAATCTAAAATATGTAATTAATAATATCTAAAATAATCAGAGAATCATGGCCTGGTTTGGGTTGGAATCATCTGGTTGGTTAAGAATAATCTAGTTCCAGGGGCAGGGACACCATCCACTAGACCAGGTTGCTCAGAGTCCCATCCAGCCCATACTTGAAGAAGGTCTGATGCTTTTCAGCCTTACCAGCCTGGGGAAATAAACGCAGAAAGCCAGGTTTCTCGGTGAATTTCTTTTCCTGGCTTATTGGCAGCTGTCTGGACTGGCAGATTCTTGAGAAGGGCAACTATCAGATGGTGTGGAGGGAAGGCAGATGACGGTGCTAGAGTGACCCCATCCCCTTACGTGGTTCTGGAATTCTGGCTTGCAAGTGGCAATAGTAGCTGAACGTACACAGTGATCAAGTTCTAGTTACTCAAACTTGAATAATGAAATTCTTCATATTTTAGCAGCTATCTGTTGATTCTTACTTTAGCTCTGATTATCTCCTGTCCCCCCCTTACCTCAGCTGTTTCATTTTAGCATGTCAAGGGAGAGGAAGAAAAGAGGCTGCAAATGTGTGGGGACAGCCTTGTGCCTGTGGAGCAGATTACCTCCGGGACATGCAGCTGAAGTGTTTGAAATGCCCTGGAGTTTGGCAGTTTTCCGTTTGCTTTCCCTTTTCCTTCCTTTTTTCAGTCCTCCAGTAATAGCTCCCTTGTTCCAAAGAACAAAACCAGCACTTAGTGGTCATTCAGAAAGATTCATTAAAAACAGGAACGGAGTAATTGTAAACAGGCACCCCCCTCCTATCATTCCTCCCCCTTCCATTCTAGCCCAGGGCACAGCAGCCTTGTGTTGCCTGGCTCCAGACAAATTTTGGGAGAAAAAAAGGAACAATAGCCTTTGGAGGTTAAAATAACCTTTCCTTATTCAGCTGTTACAGTACTTTCTTAGAAAACTGAAAAAATAACTACAATTTAAATTTTTAAAAACCACACGCTTTAACTGATAAACGTTCTTGTATTGTAAAATCATAGTGTGCCTCTTTTATAATAAAGTAGAGGTAGTAATTGTGCAAAGCTTTCAGTACAGAAGGTAAGAAAGGTGGGAAACAGCAATGGGAATGCTAATTAATGCAATTTTCTTATAAACTGGGGTAATCAGTGGCTGACAGTGCTGTGATTCACTCCTGGTTTGTCTATTTTACAAGAGCTATTCAATAATATTGCAGATTTGTTAACCTTTGTGCTTACCAAGAATTATTGGCGGTTGCGAGGAATAGTGGTAAGAGACTTTTTAAATTATGGAACTGTAGAAGGGAGCTGAAGATGTGCTCTGGGTACCTCTCCTCCCTCCCCTTTGCCTCTGCAGCTGCAGCACCCTTGCAGAGCATCTGCTGCCTTCCCACCCTGTCAGCTCTGCCCAAGACTGACCTGAAGCTGGAGCTGCTAAAATGCCACGGATTTAGATGCAAAACCAGATGCAGAGTTACTTTAACACTTTCATCTGCTCCAAGATTGAGCTTTTTATTGGTAGCGACCAGTGTACTGGACAAGGGGTGGGTACTTAGTAATAATTGTGGCATTTTTGATTGACAGATGGTTTGGCAGTGCTCTTTATATAAACTGTTTTGTTGTCTGCAGTAGTATGAGAAGCTAGAGTTCAATTGGAGAACCAGGTGACTTCAAAGCAGGACAATCCATGTGTTTGTCTGACCAGGCATGGGGTTGCCTGAGAATAAACTGGATCTGAATGAGCCACACCAGGCAGTGACACTGTATGGCAGTGATTGCTATGAACTATTTTTATTTTCCTCTTTGATAAACAGTACAGTGGCAAAACCAGCAGAGCTGCTCCCCGTGGGGTGTGGAGAAGTGTGTTTAGTCTGAGGGCTGCATTAATCCAACTGGTACATGAATTAATTGGATTTGAATTATCCTGGGTTTCTTCTCATGGCCCAGTATTTTGCCAGGGGGGATACAAGTGGAATTGCTGTGAGAGGATGTTACTGCAAGGTTCAGGTGCAAAGATGTTAAGGCCAAATTACAGCCCTGTTGTTGCCATCTGGACTGGGTAGTAACGGCTTAAAAATAAATACCATTAGGAACAGCCTAATCCATCCAATTATTCACAGCTGTTATGCAGGTGATTGGGAAGAAATTAAATGATTAGCATCCTTGGGTTCAGACCTATCCTGTTTATTTAAAAGCTTCTCAGAGTGACCATTTTTTCCCTTAAGGAGAAGAGGCCAGAGCAGGAAAGCATGGGAAGGACAACACGTGTAGGGTCTCTTCCCGTAGCAAATGCAGGGAGACAGGTTTGGTGTGCTGGATTGATGGGATGTGGCACAGCTCCCCTCACCTCCAGCCTGACCCTCGTGGCAGAAGACAGTGTAAGTGGTCCCAGAAGCAAAAGGTCTGTAATGGGAAGTCGTGCGTGGCTGTTGAGCCGAAGCTCCACACCTGTTCTGTGTCATAACAACTTCCCCTGCACGTGGGGAGTTCTGTGAGTTGCTTATTTAGGATTTAATTTCGTTGGATCCTGGGGCCTTTCCTCTTGCTGGACAATCAAATTAGTTTGCTGTTCTGTCAGCAAAGCTTTCACCTCGGCTTGTCCTCATAAACTTGCATGTAACCATGTGCATGTCTGCAAACACCATTATTATAAAGGCCTCTGAAATGTTACTCTGATGAAGAATAAACATTAATTTTTTCACAACTTTTTGGTTTTTTTCACTTCACAAAGTAAGCATGAAAAAATTGTGAGCATTTTCTAATGAACTATGGAAGAATATACCAACTCTACATTTGATTTGCCATGCTGTTACCCCATTTACCCTGCCTTTAGCTCTGGCCTGGACCAGATTTGCCTGTTATGGATTAGTGTTTTCAGTCAGAGACTGTAACAGCATCACAGCTTGGCAGCATCCTTACACCCACATAACCACATTTTTCTGTGGTTTTTGACTTGTTAACCTCAGCCCTTCATTGGTTCATATCTATTTAAGTAGGTGGTTGTGCTGTGTCTTCAGAAAGCATCACCAGAGCTGCGTGCTTCAAATTATGCTTAGGGAAGATGGAATTTCTCCCTGAACCTGTTCAAATCACAGGGAAAGTGAGCAGGGGAAGTGCGTTATCATTATCTTAGTATTAGTTTGGGTCAGTGTCATGCACCATAAAGCTATTATGCTTTGATAATAGGTCATAAATACAAGGGTGTGACTCTGAGTAGTACTTGGGAGCTTTCTTTTATAATAATGCATGTAGGCAGTTTCTTTTGGTATAAAAATCTTAAAGCTTAGTTTAATATTGTACTAAATATCTGCTTACCTTATAGTCATCTACCTCTTCCTTTCCCTGGATCTTTTTTATAATTGGTTTACATTTTTCTGTGCTAAAAGACACCTGCTGAGAGTGATCAGGCTGGGAATTCAGTGGTTAGTGCTATTTTAGATCTCCAGATACCATTTATACAGATGGACCCAGCTGTTTCTGTCTGATTTTGATACCAAACTGCTAATTGCTGATGGCAGGTTTATTTTTACTACTGTGCTGCCCTTGGTTGTCCTTGTAGTTGTGAACTGTCAAAATATTGGGGCTTTGGGGCTCTCATTCTTCATCACAATTGTTGTCTTGAGCCTAACACAGGTGGGATGTTGCAGGGATCATCCTGTTTTGATTTGTGAATGTGAGGAACTGCTGAACTTAAGGCACACAGGGAATATGAAGTACAGGCATCTCTAGGAAACAGGATCATTGGCACTGTAAAATCCAAAGCAAAAGCTTCTGCAGCCTGACCTCTCATGAACACTGAGGTATAAAAGAAATTTGAGAAATTTGTGTTTAGAGTCCTATCAGGATTTTTGAATGTGATATTGAGAGACTAAGATCTGTGTTTAAATAGTTGGTGAATGTTATTGCTAAGACTTTGTGATAGGAAAGGAACTTGAGGCACATGATTTTCTTGTCATAGAAAATGCCTGTGCTTTCAAATATGAAGACATATATGGAATATCTCAGCTTTCTGTATGTGTTTTTAGTTTTGACTTCCACTGTTGACATGTTGCACAATAGCTTCTGTAAGGTGTAAATATAGAGTGTCCAGTGAAAGGGTGAATGTGGGTCATGGTCTTGCACAGAGGAGATAATACTGGATGGAAAAGAAGAGTAAAAGCACACAGGCAATGTAAATTAAACCGATTCAGTTACTTTTGAAGTGGTAAGTGCTGTAGTATTACCATAGTTGCTCTTCCTTGCCTTTGTTCTGTCATTACCTAAGAAAAGATTGTTGTTTGATAAACAATGTGCAGCACTGGATGCCAGATGAAAGCATAGCCAAGAGATTAGATTACATTATCAACGGAGAGAGGAAGGAAGATGCACTGAGTATGGGTCTGTTACAAGTCACCAGGTAATTATCAAGCTCCATAATTATAAAGAAGCAGCCTCTCCTTTCTAATGTCTGTTTTAAATGTTACTTGTGATTAAAAGCAGATCATTTTGGGAGGGAGAAGTGATCTTTGTTATTTCTCCATCCAGATTGTTGTTGAAACAAAGAAAAGCTGCACAAGTGGAAAAAATCCTCTGGGATGTGTATACATGTGCATGTTTGGAGGGCAGAGATGGGATAGTAAGAGCTCTGAACTTCAGATTTCCCAGAAAAGTGGATGTAAAAAATCAATCTGAAAATAGTTGTGGCATGAAGTAAATTAGTTTTTCTTCTGGTAGTGAAGTCACAGATTTGGTTTAGCTAATGTGGAGAGTTGGCGGTGCGATACACTGGGGTGTCCCCACAAGTTTCAAAACTGGGGGAAAGATAAAATTCAAAATGGCAAGTAGCCTATTCTGTATCACACCTAATGCTGATATCTATCACTGATAGATAATATAATTTTGCTACGTCACGTATTTTTCCTCTCTGTCACAGGTCACTCAAAGACAAATTAAATTTTGCTGGCTCCAATTACTATAATCTTAAATAGAAAGACAGGTTTTTCCCTCTTTAGAATCACTATGTATGTGGTTGAATTAAGGGCCATTTTTCAGGCCTGTTTCCTGAAATGGGTCTGTTCCCAAGTTTGCTCTGATGAATACTATACAGCCAAAACAGGTGTCCACCCACATAAACTTGTCTAAAATCCCACAAGTATTGCTATGGAAATACCTGCATGACCACTACTCCTCTGTGTTAGATTCTCACTGGTGATCTATGACGATAATGGAAAGAAGACAATCTCAAAATTATGCACAACGGTTTAGAAAATGCCTTTTTAATGTCTTCAGTGTTTCTAACTCTGACATGCTAGGAAGATTGCCAGGATAATGGGACTGCCATGGCCTTTGTACTGGTAGAATTCTTTCTTTTCTGTTGTAGCCACGCTCACCTTTTCAGAGTTTTCTGCCTGCCCATCCCCATGGTTAAATATGTAGATGCTGTGGTTGCAAACATTTCTCCAGAGAGGTGAGGTTCACCAAGTGCAGAACACCTGTCACTCTGAAAGGGCTTGGGAACGCCTTTCAGAGAGTGTGTCCTGGAGAGTGAAGAAAAGGACAGACTATGGCTAGAAACATACTTTAATTGGAAGAGCATTAAAGTGCCATAGAAGGGTAAGAATAGAGAAAAAAATGAAAAAAACCCAAACCCCAAACACAAACCAAAACAAACAAATTAACTAAAGAGGTTTCAGAAATACGAGAGAGGTCTTCCAATTTGGGCTCAGACCTGGAATATCTCTTAAATCTCAGACTACTTTGTCAATTAAGTTCAGTTGCAAAGGAAGAGCAGGTACATGCCTTTGGGAGCCAAAGAGAAATACTGATAAATAAACCACATTGGATAGTTCTTCCATTCCTTACAAACAATGCTGTTAAAGAGGACAATGTGGGTGTTGTTTTAATGAGATTCTAATCCGTGACTGGAATAGCTTTGCATAAAACATGGAAATTTTGCTTTGTCAGAGGCCTGCGAATGGTACTGAAACTGTAATTGTGGTCAGTGCCATTGTGAGATGCAAACACTGGAAGATGTGATCTCTGCTATGAGTTTTCACATGTTCGTTTTATGTGCCTGGTGGCTTATGTATAAAAGCCATGTCATAGCTGGAAGAGCAGGGAGCAAATGGACTTAATAATGCCAGGGAGTCAGCCCTCAGCTGGCGTGTGAATGGCTGTGGGCTCAGCAGCATTTATTGCACGGTCTGCTGTGTTTAGCCTGCTACTCCAGAATGAAATCTGAAATACTTGTAGTCCTGTGTTAGACCTGACTCTCTTTGAATTGGTTAACATGTTTCTTTCTGACATCCACTACCATATGTAGTCCACATAATGTCGACTTGTCCGTGGCAAGCAGCCTGCCCTGACTAAATAGTACTTAGTAAGGTCCCAGTAAGCTGTCCTGAAAAGCTTTTCCCCCTCCCACACCTTTTTTCTTTCTCTTCTTCTTTTTTTTTTGTTTTTTTTTG
>WEIT01034509.1:77738-89896 GCA_013389985.1 Dryoscopus gambensis
AGCTCGCAAGCTTTTGTGCAGTAATTTGTTTATTATTACTTCCTTCCTATGAAAACAGAATAAAAGGAGTGACAAGCAAAATACACATTTGGATGAGATTTTGCAGTTTGAAGACTCAACTGTTTTGTAAGAATAATTCGATGGTGTGCATTTGTTCCCTCGTGCAGTGGGAACCCAGAGAGGAATAGCTGCTGGGGTGTGCACTTCAGGAAGTGGGAAAGCAGCAGGATGCTCCGTCTCTGCAGGGGACACAGTCACTACTAAAATGTGAGAGGCTGCATTGAACTCAGTTCCTTGAAATACTTTGTGATACCATTAAAAAAAGGGTGCTTGGCAGCACAAATTAGCGCATCTCATGGCTACAGCAGTGTGTTGAAAGTGCGGGTCAGCAATCACAAGCTGCAGAGTTGCCAGGTTGTGTGACTTTCCTACCCCTGAGACAGGAGCCTCTGCCGAGGAGCAGTAATTGAATTACGAGTGGGTGGTTCTCCTGTGCCAAACAACATAACTTGAGCCATGAAGGTGATTTACCTGAACTCATTTTACTCATTCTTTCAAAGTGCAGATTTTAACGGGGGTCAGAACTGAGCCCTGAAATGTGAATTTAGGTGAAGGATTTTAATTGTCACGTAGACAATGCTTAGGTTGGTTCCTCTCCTTTGACTGTTGTGTCTCAGTGGGGAATCTCAGAGTGGGTTGATGGCAGAGGTGGTGTGAATGAACAACCACTCATGTTAGCTCAGCACCAGCACGTTTGACCAAACAGCTGTGAGCGAAGGTTGCAACTTCAGATTTCTCTTTAACCACAGCTAAGAATATGTTGCTAACCCTCAACATTAGGCCCTCCTTACCCCACCTCTTGAGCTGCCTGGTTCCTGGAGGAATAGGTATGCTCATGTATTTTTATTTTTAAATGAGAAGAAAAGGCATAATTCCACCTCACGTTACACACAAGTGCAGCACAGACTTGGTTAAAAAAGTTGAAAGTCCGTATTGTTTTTTTAAGTATTTGTTCGCTATTCATTTCTATTCAGATAGCATGCAATGCCTGGGTTTTTTTCATGGAAGCTTGGAATAGTCAGTGATGAGACCATCTTAACCTTGCAGCTCTCAGCACCAGTGAGGTGAAGAGAGCCTGGAAAGTGCGACGTGTGTTCCATAGTGAGTCGCGGGGGTGATTAGCAGTTGGCAATGAGCTGATATGAAACGATAATGCAAGAGTGGCTGTGGTAATTGTTGTGTTGTCTGTGTCTCAGGAAGAGGTGTGTCTTCCTCTTGCCTGCAGTAAAATTGATGACATGGTCTGATAGACAAGTGCTACATAAAGACTGAGAGGAATTTATAGGCACCTGAAGGCAATACAAGCCGATGATGAAAGGCGTTCTCAATGTTAGACACTAATTCATAGTGAAGTGAAATCCTCACAAGGGCTTTGTGTCTGCCGTGCAGCTCACCACGATGAAAGCCCACCTAAATGGCAGCAAGTTGTAATTCAAACACACTTTGGTGCCATGTTGAAGTTCACAAGCAAAAAAAAAAAAGTAGAAATATTAGTTAGATCTTAGCTGCAAACTTCTTGTTGCAGCTCTTTAAGAATCTCCTCAACTACTCCACCTTTTACTCATCTGTTATTTTGCTATCTGCTTTTTTTCTTTTTGGTTATCTTAAATATGTGAATTAAATGCACATTAATAAATGCTTCTGAAGTAGAGTAAAAGATTATATTTGAACCAAATGGGTTAGAATTTTACACTTGCCTCTTTTACAGCTAACTAAGCATTTTGTTCTGGAGAATAACACATTTTCTCAGTCTTGTCATCTGTCTCCAGAGCCTGTTTATGTAGTTCATCAGGTTTCTGTGGAACAGGAATAAGGCTACACACTCAGAAGGTTCAGCAGTGCTTAAGAGCAGTTTCACTTCCTAAAATATTGCTCATGATTTAAGGACTGCTGTGAACTAGTCTTATTACTTTGTTTTCTTCCAGAAGATACCAGTTTCCAGTGATAAGCCAAAGAATTGTTATAGTACCAAATGCAGAGGAGAAGACTGGGGCAATTTATGGGAGCAGATTAATTACTGTTATGTCCTGTGTTGTAATCACGTTGTTATGGTCATCGTGGTCTGGCTCTGTAAGAGAGGCCAGGCTTGTAGAGAAACACATGAAAGAAAAGGAAGAAGTTTCAGGCACGGGTTACCGTGATCTGGAGAGCGGTGTGTTTGCCAGGAACCTTCTTTTTTTCCCTTTGTCAGCTGATTCATAAAAGATAGTGCTTTTCCTGTGTCTTGTTGGAGAGAGGGTTACAAACTGCATTTTGGATGACTGTAGCAATCTGAGGTAATGAAGAATTGGTGTTGGTATTGCACTGTCCTTTCAGAACTATCCTATCAGATGCTCAGTCCACTTGTAGGAGGACACGTTCTTTCATTTCTCAGACAGAACGCGGAATTTCCACGCTGAAATTCAGAGACTGCATTTTTATGTACGTAGAAAAGTAATTACATTGTATAATTGTCATTGTGCTCACCTTTTCCTCACATACTCAAAATCTGTTTGTTTTTCTGTTTATGGTCTGTATCATTACATTTGCTTGCAAAGCAAAAAGCAGTGAAGTGGCAGAATCCTTTTAGAAACATTAGAGGTGCCAACATTAGTGGTGATGATACAAAGTTCATAAATATTTTTATTTATTTCAAAACTAATTTCTTTCACAGTCTTTCTTCACACTTTGTCTTCTTGTAAGTTCGAAAAAAAAAACCAGACGATGTCATTACGTCCTGTTAAAGGAGGTCAAGTTGTACTCTAACGCCTAAAGTTATCTGAGACTCTTCTCAAATATGCCAAACAAATTCTCCATTTCCAAGGTCAAAACCAGCTAGATTCCAGTGCCTCTGGAAGCTGTCCTTTTTTTCCTTTTGGAGCCATCTTGCTGTTCTCTGGATGGCGTCTCCTGTTCACTCTTTCAGTTCATTCACTTGAGTTAGTCTTTACCAAACTCTGTGTGGGTTTCCCCCCCTCCGCCTCCAAATCTTTCTCAATTGTTTTTCTCTGAACCACAACTTGCCCTTTTCCACCACTAATGATGCTTTTTTTTCTGACTTGCTCCTTTTGTGAACACTGGCCTATTCAAGGCTGAATTTCTCATTGCTCCCAGCTTGACCTTTCTTCATTTTGTTGACTTCATGCTTTCAAATTTTGCCTGCTTTTCCTCCCTCTCTTTTTGTTCTTCTTCTCTTGTCTTTTCCCTGGCACTGTATTTCTCCATCTTAGTGTGTCCCACCCTTCCTGTTCATGTCAGCTGTCTCTCATTTTGTCGGTTTTGGCAAAATCAATCACCTTGGTAAGGAAATTCCCAATTATATTGTATTTTCCTTTTCAATTCTTTGCTTTGTAAATGGTTTCTCTGATTCTGTCCCTTTTCCAGAAGTCATTTACTATCTCAGGTTTTACAAATTGGTTAGCGACGAGAGGTGTACTGAGTCAAAAGAGTTATTCTTAAAAAGTGAAAATGTATCATAAATTTAAAAAATGTCTTGAAAATTATCCATGGCAACAGAATCAGCTTTTTCACATCAACACCCTTTCCTCTCTGAGCTAAAACAGGAGCTTGTACAAAGCTGCAAAACTAATGAAACTTCTGATAAATTTGTATGTCTGCTGGTTGACTGACTTCTGTTGAACTTTAGGAGGGCTGTAGCTGAACTTCTGGTGTTTTAAATACCATAGAACCCACTGCAGGAAAGAAATATTATGCCCAGTGAGCAAGGGATAAAACCTTAACTGGAGTTATTGCCAGTGCGGACACTGGATAATTCATGTGGAGATGATATTGGCTCTGTTAGTCTTGGACATGGTGTGCTGGCATAGACATGATTTCCTGGTGAAAACAGACCAAAATGTGTCAGTGGTCTCAGATCGAGCAAAATAAAATTCAGAAAGTTGAAGACTGATATATGTTGGGTATATTTTGTTTGCTGTTGTAGTTGCTTGTTGTTTTTTTTTTGTTTTTGTTTTCTTTTTTGTTTGTTTGTTTTTTTGGTTTTTTTTAGTATCTTGCTCCGGATGTAAAGGCTTTTAGGTATTTTTCTAAGTTTTATTTTCCTCTGATTCCTTTTATGCAGTCCCAATGTTTTCTTCAGTTAATTTCTTTCCTTACTGACTCTTGTCCATTCCTCACCTCTGCACTTCTTTCCCAGATTTCCCTTTCCTGGTATTTCTTGCTTTGAACTGCTGGTCGCTCTGTTATATAGCAAACCTTTCTGTTTTTACTGAAACTCTTCTGGTGAGTTTTTTTTCTTATCCTTATAATTTCTATTCTTTGACTTCTCCCTTATTTCTCCCTAGTGCTTACTAAAACAAAGTCGTCGTGGTTTGAATTCACATTATCATTGTCTTTTGACCGTTCAGATCCTTTTCTGAAATGGACAAGTGGTTTCTTGAGTAACAAAAGCAGTGATGCCACCCCGCTTCTCCTTCCCCCTCCCTGCAGTACCCAGTGAATTAAAGTTACAACAAAGGGAGACAAGGAAAAGGACTTGTGATGGCACAAGTGGGCAGCAGCGCTGCTTTGGTTGCCATAGCAATGAAGTTGTCCATTTTGGCATGCGAGCATCAAGAGATTTAAGTAATGACATCCATTAAAATATAGTGTGGGTTTCCTGCAAGTTGGCAGCAGGGCTGCAGGGTTATTCTCAGTTATCTGGGGTTTTTTGTCTGCTCTCTTAACCTTCCTGATTGACCTGTTTGCAAAAACATTCTGTATCCAGTGGCTGCCTTCCAATCAGAGACAGCCCTGAGGGTAAAGTTCACTGTTTAATTCCACAAGTGCTTATGGACAATGCGTATTATAAAGGTACACAGAAGGCTGTTGTGCTTGCTCTGCAAGTGTTAATGGAACTAATGTATTTGTCAGGAGAGGAAAATACAGCTACCCCTGCACAGAGAGCAAGAACAGACTCTCAGTGAAAGGAGAAAAAAGATCTAAGAAAAAGTAAATATCAGGAAAATTACATTTTTAGTTACATGGATTCTCTCCTGGTCTATAGGGTATGTATACTTGGAGAAGAATAAAACGGCAGATTTAATTTTATCACTTTTAAATGACGGCTAAATCCTTGCTTCAAAAATAAACCACAGAATGAAAATCACTTTGTAAAGCAGCCCATTTCTTACTTACTGCATTACTTCTTACTTACTGCTACTGTAACATTTTCAGAATTTCTTGTACATGAGATATTCAGCTATTTAAAAACCTGGTAGGAATATTTTGGATGTATTCCATAGCAGAGATGATGGCTACTAAAATATTTCAGAAGGGTGACCTCTGAAATAAATTTTTTTGTTGATATGGACATTTGCGGCTGTTTGCAGATGTACTTAGGGGTGCATCCTCTCAGAATGTGATTTTTCTTTTCTTCAAGGCAATATTTCTTCTACAGATATTGAGCTGTATTTCTCTTACTTACACTCATTATTTTTGCTAACAGAGGAAGCATTTCTGGATATTGTCATGACATAATAATATTAAAGTAAGCATTTATTTTTCTAATCTAATCTACTCAGTAAGTCATGTGAATAGAAGGAGCATTTTCAGTTTGTGAATACTTTTTTGTTTTTACTTCTGTGCTTACAAGTCAGAGTATTAAATATAATAATATTTTTTATTTAAAGCCCTGTTATTTTTCTGCTTGATTGTGCAGCATTTGCTGTACTTAATTTTAAAAAAAAAAAGAAAGAAAGAAAATTGGATCCCAGCTGACTGCTCTTGTTGCTTATAGAAATAAAAAGGTTAAAACTTGGGCTGAATAGTTGAAGAAAGTGTGTCTGGACAAAGCTTATTATTTGTTTTTTAGCATCATCCTGCACCAGTGAGTGTCAGGGAGCACCAGCATAAGAGTTTTCATGTAAACCTGTGACCACAGCTACATAAAAAAGCCTCTCATCTCCTTTGAAATCACAGGCAGCTTAAGCTGCCTTAATCATAAGCAAGTTTCCTACGGAACTAACTAATGTTTAAATCCTTTTAAATTCCATTGGCAGTTGAGAAAATAACCTGTTATTTAGGTCATGGAACATTTTTCTCCCTTACTTTGCTTGTACCCATTGCATCAAAAGAGGCTTCCCCTTCTATTAAACATGACTTTTTACAATTAGTTTTATGCCTCATGTTTATTGTAGCTGATGGTGGGGGGCAGTGGGGACTAAACACGTTTTGAGTCTAATTGCAAGTGATTGGTTTTTCATTTTTCTTTACATGTCATTGTTTAAATTCTGCTCTTTTGACATGTTTTGTCCTAAAGCACTGCCTGTTTACAATTCAGTACTTCTATTAGCTTAAGGCCCAGCTAAGCAAATCCTGTTCTGTGTTAGTAAATGTCTTAGATCCTGACAGATGCTGCAGCAGGAATCTGATGGATACGACATTTACAGCATTAGAGCTGCAATGGTGAGAACTAATCTGTGTCTTGTCAGTTTATGGTAGAATCAAACTTCTCTTTTAGTGGAATGAAACAGTAGCTGTTTCCCACTGCAAGTAAGAGATACATTTTTGCTTGGTTTTATTGGGTGGGGTATTTTTGTGATTTTTTTTTTTTAATGTAATGGGGAAAAAAATCACAAATTCTTTCCCACAATCTGAATTTGTAAAATCAGTTGTGGTTGTTACAAAATTTTATATGAAGCATTTGGATCCATAAGAATGAGTCAAAAAGCATCAGTATTTCTGACTCAGAAGGCTAATTTCAAGTCTTTGCTTTATGCACTCAGATGTTTTGGATTTACTGGGTCTGCACTGAAAACTGTCGGTGAATTTGGCCCAGAAGCTACATGACTTGATCATAAAAAGTTGTGTTTTCTTATGAGACAGAAAATTTTCATGATAGATGGAATAGTCCCTGACCTGTCCAGCGGTTCCCAAAGTAGCAGACAGGAGAACTACTGGTCTTGGCTTTCCTTTTCATTTCAAGTTAACAGGAAAAGAACAAATGTGTGGAGATAAAGGCTGTATCCTCCAAGGAAGTTCTTTGATCGTGTCGTGGCTATCTCAGTGTAACTCCTTACGAGGACACTTGTATTCCAGGATGAAGATTCCTCTTTTTTCTGTGTACAAAATACAAGCAGAAGAGGGTGAGGAGCATTAATCCTGGAATACAAGTGTCCCAACAGGATTAGTGTAGCCATGAATGTCTCTGTAGACAAACCTGAGAGGAGAGAGAAAGTTAAAGCAGTCTGTATTCTCTTAATTTTCTTTTTAAAGCTCAAAGCACTCGCTGCCATGCCCGAGGCTAAGTTCAGAGTTGAGGGATGCTTCACTGTGAGTGTTTTTCCATACCTGCCATTGCTCCTTCGGTATCACAAAGAGGTGTCACACCCAAAATCGGCAGCAGGCTGTTCACCTGTCCCGGTCACAGGCTCTGCTGGAAGGGAGTGTTTGCTCTCAGGTGGGGTAAGACGAGATCTGTGCTGCCTCACTTCCAGAGCTCGGGGTTATTTAGCATGTACAGTCATCCCCAACTTGCTTTTTTTGTTTTGCTCATCAGTGCAGACGTGTTCTTAAGGACAGAAATCACAGTGGCTTGAATAAGAAGGAAGCTGCTGACAGCTTTACTGCTCTTTTTTAATTGCTGTTATTCTCTGCGAGCAGTGTGGCTTCTCCAAAAGTAGTTCTGTGGAATTCAGTGGAATTCTGAAAATCATATCCTGAGTGTTAAAAAGATGCTGTATTTTATTGGTAAATCTTTCTTCCTTATTTTTTTTCCTCCCAAAATTATGCTAATAGGGAATTTACTGTTCACAGTTTGAATATTTACTACTCTGAAGTAGTCCCCTCTCTGCTTCATAGGTGACATTCTAATTTGTGCACAAGTATGAGTTCTTTAGGAATACTGGGTTTTTAACAGTAACAGCTTGAATTTTAAGTTATTTTTCCAAACTCACATATGGGCAAAACAATATCCCTGCTTTATAAAGACTTGTCGGAATAGACCTCACTTGTCAATCCTGGGAGCATTCGGAAAACCTGCGTGACAAATTCAGTTATATTGAGGGCATGCATTTTTTTTCCAGTTTTTTGTGTTTTACGGAATCTTCTGGAGCTGATTCCATTTGTAATCCATACACCATGTGTGGAGCACTGTCCTTTATTCTTTATTACACTCTGCAGGTTGTTGATTACATGTACCTTTTGAGTCTATCCTCTGGCATCCAGGAGCATAAACAAAGCTGCAGACACTGTGTTTTCCTCTCCCAGCAGCATGATGTGTTTGTGAATTAACCAAGTAGCCTTGGGTTCTACTTGGGTTTCCCCATTGTTGGAAAGGCAATTTATTCCTTTAATGAGACTGGAGATTAAGGATTGAATTAAAGGGAAAGTGTGGGTTGATACAAAAACCAGTTAATAAATAAGTTAAATTACTGGTCTTTTCAGTTTTAATAGCTGATGAGGTGTTTGCTTTCTTTTCCCAGTGCTGAATTGTTGGGAGTGATTGCTTTTTTATGGTTATAACCTCTAAGGAATACTGTGCCCTTAGTTTTTCATAACTGAGAAACCACTAAACTAAAAAAAGTAGGCAGCTCCAGAAGTGGGAATGTGTAACTTAGGAAAGATCATGTGAAGATCCTGTGGTTTAGAAAAGATCAAGCTGTGAGGAGGAGAAACCACCCATTTTTCTAGAGTGGTATAAAAAGATGCACCACAGGAGAGAGATTTTGCAGCATCTGACTGTTGAGTGAGCCTCTTTAGCCAAGTTAGGCATACAGCCACATGGAAATTTAAATAGGGAAACTAAACACAGCTCCCAGATGCATCCTGCAATCAGGTGTTGGCTTATGGACCTTATTTCTGTCTCACTCTGTCTACTGTGCTTATCCTTTGCCACCCTGCACTTTTCATATCCTCCATATAAGGGAGTTTTATCTCACTGCAGGGTGCTTTATCTCCTGTTACAGGGGTGCCTACCCCTCACAGCTCCTCGGGGGACATGTGTCCTTTCCCCTTCCTCTTCCCTGCACCTCGCTCCTTAGGAGAGGGACAGTTCAGAGCCTGCTGCTCTTATCAGAAATTCACACAGTACCTGGCAGTAGAAGGGGAAAGCCTTTGAAGTTGTGTGTAGGAAGGAGAAAGGACCCTCTTGGGACTCTGGTGTGTGTTTCCTAGGCATGGCCCTTCAGACAGGCTCTGAAGTCATGGATAGCAGGAGGGAGCCCCTTTTAGCCCCAGGTGTGTGGGCAAGAAGTCACCCTGCAGGTGGAGGAAGCCATGGCACTCCTGAGCCATCTGGCACAGGTTAGGCATGCTCATGGATTTTGCTCCTTTTAGTCCCTTGTGGAGGTACAGCAGGGAGTCAGCCATGGCCCAGGTCTCTTTTGTAGTTGCAGAGGAAGTTGCTGGCTGGAGATAAGGCTGCCGAAGATCCGGCCCGCATCAGACTGGATGTCTGGGACTGGGCTGCAGCCGAGCAAGGAAGTCCATCAGCATCAAGAGTGAAATGAAACGCAGGTCAGAGACTATGGGGTCAGAAGACAAAAATTGCTAAGTTAGCTTGAAATTCCAGGTCAAAAGTTTTTCCTCCTTTCATTAAACATAGCAAAAGGCATTTCTGATTACCAAGGATACTGATAATGCACTATTCTAGAGATCCAGATCCTTTTGTACTTGGCCTTGCACTGGCTGCCGGTGCTCTGAAGAACTTTCTTGGGATTGAGACTGGTGCATGAAAACAATATTCCTCGAGGGTTTTGTGCAAGAGAACTGACATATTTTAAAGAAAAAAAATGTACTGAAAACCATGATTTCTCAATGTTTTTACTCTCTTTCTAAACTACTCTATTATACCCAATAAAAAATTACTTGATCATATGCAGGATGAGCAAAACCCTTTATGTTCCAGAGCCCACTGTCTCATAACCGAAACCATCCTGGAAAGGAAAGGGGATGTTCCCCTTGAGACCATTCTCCCTTTCCTTCTTTACTGTGCTCTTCTAGACTTAACTCCCTCTCAGTGGCTCCTCTTCCTCACGTCCTGTCCCCTCCTTGCCCAGGAGCTACCTCAGGGACACGAACATTTGCTCTTATTGGAGTTTCAACCATTTTTAGGCTCTTTTCCCCACTCCCCCTGCAAAATAGACTTGCTGTTGGTCTGTAAAACACCACCACATTTTGTTTGTCTCTTGAATGGTTCAGTTTACTGGCTTCAGAGATCTGAATGACTGGGCTTTCTGAATCATGTGGCTGACATATCCTCTTCAGATTTTTGTTAGCAGTCCAAATTATAAATAATAGTAGTAAGATGCATTTGCAATCAAAGTACAGCATGTTATTTTCTTGGGGCCACTCTCACTGCTGCCATTCTCCCTTGTTGTGTACAACACTGTATTTTTTTCACATTTAAATGTTTTGGTTCCATCTGAATTAAAGCCATAAGTACAGCTTTCCTTCTCAGACAGTGGAGACTTTCTTTATGATGTTTAGCCACATATGTTGGTTCATCCCTTTGAATTTACCTTTCCAATTTACTGTTACCTGTCCTTTTTTGTCCGTGAAGTAACTTCTTGATGAGACTGCAACCCAGTGGCAGTTTGCCAATATTTTCTTAGTTTTTCTTGGAACATTCAGTTTCGGAAGTGGACTAATTAGCGCGTAAACATTGTTTAGCAGAAGAGCTCCAATTAGCCCTGTTTGGCCTGGCTTCAGCGATAAACAAAGTTTAGATGCACGTCAGTGTTTGTCCTAACAGTTTATAAAGTCCATTTCGTGGTCCTAGGGGACAGCACACAGCAGATACATTAAATAGTCACTGCAGTCAAGGCCATGAGAAAAAGCTTGCTGTGTCAACCTTAATAGGCTGTGCATGAGACATTAGTGAGCTACTTTGGAAGCTTTCCATTAATCTTAATTATTCTGAAATACTAACTAAATCTTTACAAATATTTCTTTTTCTTGTTATTGTCTGCCTGCTACCATAGGAAAAAAAAATATGACACACTCTTCAGTCCTTGTAAACAAATGGAATTTAGGTTTTCAATGTGTATTTTTGTGTTGTCACTGTATTTTTTTCCCTGTTTTGTTAAAGCCTAAAACTAAGCTAGATTCTTATCAGTACAAGCATAGGCAAGCTTCTTGCCCCAAGAAAACAGCTATCCTCGTTTTGGCACGACAAAATTAATACTGATAAATAGGTGGGATAAGCTTGGACTACCCTTATGGTAATATTGCAGGTAGCCAAGTGTAGGAGCATACACTTCCTGTTTCCAAGGGAGGGATGCTTGTCCAGCCATGGTGGACAAGCGAATCTGTAAGAAACTGAAGACTAGAAGGTTGTTGAAGTGTAAAATAACCATTTCTCCTTCCCTGCTCTGCATGCCTTAGTCGCAGTTTTGTTGGCTTTTTTTTCTGGTTGTCCTGTAAATTCCTTGAGCCTGTATATGAGCAGAGGAACTGGAGAGAGTGGATAACTTCATGTGCCTGTCGCTTGTGTTGGGACTTTTAATTTATGATGTAGGCAGCTGGCCCAGAGGTCGAATCCAGTAGTGGGTATCTTCAGATCATAGTCAGTATTAGATGACTAAAGTAAATACGAAATATTCTATGTGTACTAAAAATACTTGAACTAATTGATGTAATCCTATCGCTGCATTAGAGAAGGATGCATGGAAGCAGCTGTTAATATTTTGCTGGATTAGCGCTATTTGTATTTCAGAAATTACTATAACTAGAGGATCACACAGGACAGGTCTATTCTTAGCTGTATAGTGGCTTGAAAATTTCTCTTTTTGCTCCCGACAGCAGTACACAGACCACAGAGGCAGCCCAAATGACATCAGAGTTTTCTGCTGGAAATCTTTCCAACCAATTGAAAGGCATTGTTAAAACGTCTAATTCCGATTTCATCAATCAGTTAACTGAAAAATAACAGAGGCAAATAAAGGAAAACTGCTTCCTTTCTCCTTTAGACAATGAGACAGATCCAAAACCTCTAGACAGCCATGCAAGGGTGTCTGTTCTTCACTCCAGGATGCTGGATTGCATGTATATTACTTGTCATTAAACAGTGCAGGATGTGGAGGTGCCCTTTCCCTCAGCCCTGGGTGGTTAACTGAGTGAGTGAAATTGTCCACTCACCAGGGGAGGGAGGAAGCTAACCATAATACTTAACTATTTAT
>WEIT01034513.1:21317-34755 GCA_013389985.1 Dryoscopus gambensis
GCATAACAAATGCAAACATACCTGTCTGGAGAATCAGATGTGGCAAATACCTAATAGCTGCTTATTACAAAGCAGATACTGCTGATTCCTGAAGGGAAAACTGAATTAAGTTGATCTCAGTCTTACTGGATCTGCTATAAAAATTCCCCAGTTCTTTTCCGTACAAGACAGAATTTGCTGATGGTGGTTTTCTCCAAAATCACATATCCCAGAGGATGCTCTCCTTCCCCCTTTCTGTTTATTTTTTTAAAAATACCACTAAGAACACAAGGGACTTGTAACCCCAAAATGAAATGATTCCTCCATAAACTAGTATAAGTAAAACACCAGTGGGAGACCTTAAAAAGGTGAAATGTGTTAATGGTGTCATTACCACTCGGTCACCTATTGCCATGACTGCTAAGGAAAGTGCATTTCTCAAACCCCAAGCTGCTGTTATAGCAACTTATCACCAGGTCTTGGCAGGACTCCTTGAGAGATCATGAAGTATATAATTTACAGTTTGCTCCTGGGAAGTATACTGATAAACAAGCTAGAATAAAATTACTTCAAATGGGTGACATTCTTAAGCTTGAATTTCCTGGCTTCTGGCTGGTTTAATTCAGAACCTGTCATTTTATTTAAAATATTAATTTTGAGATAATGAATTTTTAATGTAAAGTTGCCAAATGATACATGATCTATACCTGGGTTACTTTCTTCTCCTTGTGTCCATTTCCTGTTCCCTGTCTCTTCTCTCAGGAACTCAAAGCCATCACACTTAAAGGGATTTGAGGTATCACAGCAACTCCTTTAAATTAAGCAGGGATTTCACTAGAAACAGCAGATACAAAGCACTCCCAGAAATCTTGGAGGAAAGCAATGGTGCAAAACGAGGAAGAGCAGCTGATTGTAAGAGCCAACATGCTGGGTTTTGCCTCAGTACTTCTGGCCGCTCCTGGAGCATTGACAAGCCTGAATTCAGAGCCTGTGGTCTGTGCTAAGACAAGCTTTCACTTCTGCTGGACTACCTGTCCAATTTGCTANACCTGTCCAATTTGCTACCCTACAGTAGTTTTTGCTGCCTATCTGCTTGTGCTGACCCCACAATGAGACTTGGCCACAGTAAACCAAGCGTTTTGCTGCTGGGTTGTATGGCATGATAATTCCTGCTGCCTGAAGATCTGGGATTCTCATCCAGCTTTGTGCCTTTACTGGCCAGATCCTTCTCTCGATGAGATTATTGATATTTTTGCGCAACAGTCAACCCAGAGAAGATAAAATGAATTCTTGATGTCTGAACAGTGGAGATTCCATCTACGTGTACTGTATGTATAAATTAAGATACATGCTGTGTGCACACAAGGGATTTCATAAGTGTGGATCCATGAGCCCTGTTAAATAAAGCCTAGTGTATATTTTAACTGAGTAAGTTATAAGGCTGCCCACTTGGCCCTTTGAAGAAAAAGCAAACGAAGACATTTTGTTTCCTGTATTTATGATCACACTATGACACACCTAAATAATGCAGAAATTTTAAAAAAGTACCTACAGTGTAATTATAATTAATGACAAGTATTTTTTAACTCCATGGTGAAATGGATGGGTGTGTAGACTTACCAGACTTAAAATTTATCAGACTTATAACTGAATTATGACCTATTTCTTACTGATTGTTACATTTCTTATGCATAATCACTGTTAGGCTCTACTTATGCTATTACAGCTGCTCTATTTTTGATCTATATCATTTGCCATCATATAGTGTTTCCATCTGATATTATTTAGATAAATGGAGACATTTTCATTTTATGGTAAAATAAGATTATTTATATTTTCTTATTCTGTGCTCCCAACTTCCCAACCTCATTTGTCTGCTTTAAGTGTTTACTGCTTTCTATCTGCTTTCTATCTTCTATACTGCATGCATTTAGGGAGAGGAACTGTCTATGTTATCTGTCTGAAGCTGAGGTTAGATTGTCTCTGTGAATGGCTGTACCAATCATAAAACTATAACAAGAGTCCTGTTGTCTAACAGCTACGTATAGCTTAGTTTTATATTAGGGGTAGGATGAGTCATGTTGTCTACATCTGTCTAGTTTCACCTTCTAATCTACAAGCTTTACAAGCATTACAGAGTTTTAAGCATCTAGCTGCTTAGCTTCCTAATTCTCCTTATGTAGTCAGCAGAGAGAGGCAGGCTCTTCCCAGAGCACAGTCCAGAGCATCTGCATTGGGCTTCACCTGGAACGGGCCCAAGCACTGCTCTGTACCTTGAGGAAAGAGTGATGACAGCTTGCAAGGGGTGATTATGGGAACTATGTTAAAGGCTGCTTTACTGCTGCTGGGTACCATCAAGTTACTCGATCTGTAGCTGATCTTACTTACCACATGAAATTTAAAGCAATCATTTGGAGAAAGCTGCAGGCTCATAGATTTGTTACTTAGAATAAAACGGTGCATGAATGTAGGATATAGAGTTAATTTAATTGGCATAGTCGTTTTAGTTGCAATTAAATAAAATATTTCAATGGCACTTATCTCCATTTTGCTTCCTAACACCATCAAAAATAAATACATAGTGTTTCAGCATTCAGTGATTTCACTTCCTCACAGAACAAATCAGTATAATTAGAATATTATTTGGATGGATATTTTTAGTATCTGCATATAAATAGCATTTTTCTTCTGTAATACATGGCAATTACATTTAGGCAAAATCTTGCTTCTTCAGTATGATATAGACTTAATAAAAAAAAATTGTAATTAATATTGTAATCAATTTAATTCCAATATCTAATTAATATTGCAATTCATGGTGTAGGAGATGAAGGAATTGTCTAATATCATACATACAATTCAATGTTGGCTAGTACCTACAAATCCTCATAAAACATTTTTAAAACCACTTAGTAATTTCTTCTTTTAAATTCCTAAGATCAATGTTAAAATATCCCTGAAATATTGTTATGAATTCGCTTTTTAGTAGAAAAATTATGTCTATCTTACAGAATTGTCATTAGATGTGGCACTCTATTCTTTTTGAAGCAATTTGGCACTTCATTTTTTTGAAGCAAATGTTCAGAAAGGAACAATGTCACAGAAAGGAAATTGCACTGTTTCAGTGCTCAGTCACCCTCAGAATTTGGTTCTATAGAGCTAGAAGATAATACTTTACTAAATCATGTGCTGAAATGAGAGTGGTGACATATAACAATCTCTCCCTGAAAGCGATTTTTTATTTTTAAAGAGATATTTAGAAGCTCATGCTTGATATTCTTCCTCTACAAGAAATTTGGAGCACGTTTGGTTGATCCCCTTAGAATTGCATGTACTCTTAATTAAGATTTAGAAAATTCTTAGTAAAACAAAATCTAAGAGGAAAGCAAACATACTCAGTTTTATCTAGAAACCTGGGCATCAAAAATGTACTATAAGCTGTGGTCTTGAGGGCTTCCTATTTCTCATTTTCTCCTACAATTGTTAGTTTTGGTCATGGTTCCAAGGCAACAATCATGAGTTATATGCTCAATAATTATGATTACAAACATTTCTCTAAAAGCTCTACTTCCGGTCAAAGAAGCCTGGGTAAACCACAATCCCAATGTATTATTTCTCAGGTGTACAAGATAACATTCGTTGTGAAGTGTTGTGTTGCAAAGCCATATCTTTATGAACACTTCCTTCAAACATATACTGCTAACTGAAGCTATGTAATGATGTAATATATTTAAATAATTTTTATTATCTTCAGCCTTTAAACATTCTTATGCTGCTCTGATTAATTGTCTTTTCTTTTGCTTCCTTTAGCTAAGTAGCCCTGCAGGAGGCAAGGGGATTAATTCATCTGACCAAATATAAACTCCTTTTAGTCAATGAAGAAAACAGGTCTTTTTAGTGCACAATTAATTTTATTTTTAAATGACTATTTAAAATGACACAAATTAATTTCATCCCGGAAGTGCTCATTTTTGGTGTGGGTTATGGAGAAGCCCTGATACAGGAATCAACACTGCAGATGTCTAATGTGGGGTTTGGTTTAATATACATAAATCTGGATGTCTGTAGATACCTAACTGAAAGCTTGATATCTAGGTGCTGTTATAATCAGTGAAGTCTGGATAAGGACTCAGTGTGGCTGTCTGCGTTAGGGTGAACTGGAGTAGTTCTTGAGGTCCAGTTCTCTGTACTGATCAGCTCTCCATTGCCTATAAAAGGCATTCAAGGTATATAGTGCACATATCAACACCTATGAATTAACACCTAATCTCAGGGCCTTAAGCTACAAATTGAGTCCAAATACTCCTATCTTTCACTCATTTCATTTCACTTATACATTTTAAAGGTTTTTCTTGAACTAGTCAAGTAAACTTAAACCCAGTTCTGTCTAGTTCATCTTTTGTGCAACACTGAATATCCTTTTTGCTTTGGTTGTCTATAATAGTATCTCCGTATCTTTAGCATCTTCAGATTTCTTTCATCCTCTCACAAGCACAGTTTATCACCAATATATAGCAATATTCATTATTGCCAGAAAATTGCTTGCATTACTGATAAAATTCCCTAAAACATCTCTCATGTTACCATATTGCATGGTGGGCAGGACCTTATTTTCTCCTTCTCACACCTACACAAAGCTCATTTACAGGGCATGTTGATACATTTCAGATGGTGATATACTGACAACATTCTAAATTAAATTAAATGATAGCACATATCACTTTTTAAAAAAATTTATAAAAAACCAAACAAACACAAGAGGAAAAAACCAGAAAGTAGATGAACATTTAGAAAAATCACTAGTAACTTTTACATCTAGATTTATTATTGGATCTCTGATAGTTTGAACTATTTCAGTGTTTCCCTTTTCTTGTTTCTACAATCTTACTCCAGTAGTTTTTATATTTCTTTGATCCTTTAAAAAAATAATTTCTTTCTAAATAATTTCTTTCTACAGCTTCTGTGGTCTTCAATAACTATTCCATATCACCCTATGCCTATTCCTGCTTTCATTCAAACACTTAAATGAGTCACACCTTTTTTCATGCTTTACAGTCTCCCCTCTCCTACTAGTCCCAATTATGTCTCAATGTAATTTTTTTATTTATTTCTAAAATACAGAGTCCCATTCTGTGAACACTTCCTGGATGGCTATAAGTCTGTTGACTTCAGTCAGAGTTTATAAAGTAAGAAGTTCAGACCTTCCAAGACTTTTAAATGAAAATTGTAGGTATGCCAAGTGAAATTGTGCTGTACTTTACATTCTTTCCCATTCACTATTAACTAAGGAGCAGTTAAATTACCATGAACTCCTTTGATATAGAAAATCATACATTTCTTTTCTGCTTCTGGTGTTGACAATATGCAATAAGCTGGAAGCTTTAGTTATGTGAGCATGAGTGAAAATACCTATTAGAAGTAGTCAAGAGTAAGGCATTTGGCCATCTATCCTACTAGAAGTGTTTAAAATTTACATTAAAAAACCCCATGTAAATGGTTTTTTTTTTTCACTGTTAATAAAAAATGGTAGTAAAGAAAACAAATATTGGATGGCTAGTTTATTTCTTATCAGAACTCTTTAATTTTGAAATTTCAGGCATCAGTCTAGTAGCAAGTGTCAGAGTAAATAAATGCTTTCTATACTGATCTGTGCCACTTACACAGCTGTATAAGGATGCCTTCTACATCTACATGTCTACAGCGTGTGCATTATCACTTCCACCCCCAGACAGGAGATCCAAGCTCACTTCACAAGAAAAGTCCTTTCTTTTTCTTTCATTGGCTGGAATAATGGCCCAAGAAGGGATTTTACTTGTGCATTTGTTCTGGTTGCCCAGAAAACGAAGTGCTCTAAAGCAGGGTAGCACCTTGGGAGTCACTGGGATTAGGACAGATTATGTCAGCTGAGGAGCTGGAGTTGAAATAAATTGAGAAACTTGATTATAACTGTGCCACTGTATATCTGGAAAAGTATTAGAAGTCCTTCCATGTTTTATTGTGACCACATGTAGATTTGATTTTTAATGCCTTAAACCTCCTTAGTCAAGATCTTAGTTTTAAAAATTGTTATTAAACATCTTTGCCCAAAGTATTCTTATATTTGATATACCACAAGTGTCACCTACATTTCAGCAAATATGTACTGTGATTAAAGGGTATAATCTCTCAAGAGAGGTTTATAATCATTTTAATTAGCCTGGACTTAATAAAAAGACTTAAGGGATTTAATAAAAGGGCATTAAGAGATTGCCAAAGGGTTAAATATATATATATTTTATAAGAAAAATTGTAAAGCTTCTGTGGCTTTGAGGTGGGAAGGTGGGAAGACTAGTGGGAAAAGAGGAGGAGGTGAGCAAAAGTCAAGATGAGGATTAGTGTCAATTAACCTTCCCTTTGAACCTCCTAACTTGCATATGCAGAACCTGACACAGCTGAAAATATTTGCAGTTTCCTGGGCCACACAGACCAGTGAGGTTGCTGTACAGCTCACTGACCTACAGCAAACTGCAAAGGAGAGAAAGAAAGGTATAAACCCAGCCGATTTCTTCTAGCTCAGTGCTAAGACATTTTAGCTCTAGCCCAGGGGAGAAGATTTGAGTGAATGAGGGAATTTTGAGAGTCAGCATATTAATTTCTCAGGCTCCAAATATTTTGTTTGGTTTTGACCTACCTTAGATCAAAACTAAACAAATTCTCTGCCCTAATCCTTGTCCTCTGCTCTCAAGTTTCAGGTTAGCATAGAATTCAGTGTTTTTCTAGTCTTCTAGGATATAATAAATGTAATAAGAGATGAGAAGATGAAAGTGAACCAACAATCTCCAGACAGGAAATTCTATACCTTTTACAAAACAAGGCAAAATCCAACACGCAAACACCTAGAACATTGCCTCACTTCACCCTTACACTGAATTAAACCTCAGGCCTTATCCAGAGAGATAAGGTGGAGATCTAAATGTAGATACCTGAACATAAACCAGCATGAGTTCTCTTGAAGGTTTTGTTGGCTGGAAATAAAAATGAGTTGCTTAGATTTTCCAGTTGGGGTTAGCACACTTTTCTAATGTGTTTTCCATTTCCTAACACTACAGTCTTTCAGTGTTGGGATAAATCTTTTCTCCTGGTTGTGGGCATTCCTGTAAGCCTCAGGGATAGACATTCTGCACAAGGAAGCACAGAGGAGTGCCTTGGGGCTTATAAAGTCTGTTTTCCTCTGTATAGAATTCTGGATAGGAAGAGACGTCTTGGACAATTTCATACGACCATGTACAGAGTCCACATCTAGTAACAATTTTCCCTCTGTCCCCAAAGACTACACCTCTTATGTGCAGAGAAACCTGGCGATGGTGTCAGCATTCAGAAATGAAGATTAAAACACAAGAATGTAAGAGAAACAAATCTGTGCCCACCTTTATCAATGAAAATACCACTAAAGATAAATGTGGCAATGTAACATTATTAAAAAAAAAACAATGCCAGCATCTGTTCACATATACCTGTGCATATCTCTGCTTTCTTACTTCCCACCTCTTTATTTGGGAGTGAAAGATACAAAAATTTGGCCAGAGGCACTCAGCTCCTCCTATATTCTGTAAAATGCATGGGGATGTTCTTTAAGTTTACAGTAAACAAATTATAGGTTTGAGAAAGACATTCTCTCTAGCATGAAGGCATGAGGAGAGCTGAAAAAATATGCATGTTTAGCTCGTGCTCTGTTCATTGATCGAAGCATAATTGTTTACTCACTTTTTTGAGATGTGTTAAAATGCAAAGCAATAGCCATTTAAAAATTATTTTTGGCAAGCAGTGACTTGAGATGGCAAGAAAAATGGAACAGCAGAAAAACTCGTATATTTTAGATAACTGGCATGCTTAACCAGTTCTTATAGCAGAAATGATATAAAATGGAATTTTGAGAATTTTGAGCAGGTCCATGCAACCACACTAGCTTTGTTTTGAATCCATGAGGTTGTAATTCAAACACTACCAAGCAAAACATATGTATTATTCTGTTAATGAATGAAACCTAGAGGGTTTTAATGCTTCTGTGGAAAGAAACCGATTCACTGCAGACTAATTCAAGACATTGTTTCTGCTCTTGGCAGAAACAAACACGCAAACAAAAAAATTCCTAGGCATCTAACCTGCAAAACAAAGCAGTTTGTTTGTTTGTTTGTTTGCTTGCTTACTTGCTTGCTTGCTTGTTTTTAATGCTGGGAGCTTCTCATAAATAGTAAAGCCAGCTTTTGGTTCTTCTTTTCCTTTGGCTAAGAGTTAAGAGCCGTTACAGTGGAAATGTAACATATGAATTGTAAACCTTCTGAGGAAGGAACTGTGTTTTCCTTTATTGTGGACACCAGTCAGCTCTACTGAGATTCCATGTCTCCGAAAAGGTCCTTCAGGTATGTCTAAATTGCAAAAACATGTTAAAATTTCAGTCATATCTGTACATGGACAGGTTAAAGTAGTGGGGGACTTATGCACTGTAAGCATTTCATATTGGCTATCTCCAGGCCCCTTGTCTGTCCTGGTTGCTGGCTGAGGATGGGGCTGTGGCACAGCCAGTGCCCATCTAACTGTTGGCTGGTGCAGTTCCACCCGCCCTGGCAGTCAGGAGTCAGATTGTTTAAATTGCTGTGCAACCACAGCTTAAATTATCTAACCTGGGTTAGGTAACTCAGGTTGAGAACACACCTTACTTTGTGGTGTGTTTCAGCATGACTTTCATGTTGGTTTTATGTTTCCCACTAAAACAGAGATTGGTATGGAAAGTGAACGTACTCAGAGGAACACTACTGAGTTCCACCAGAGATTTAGCCTTTGGCTACAACAGGCACAGCCCTAAGTCCTGAGAAAATTCCATATACTCCCTGTGACTCACTTCTGCATACCTTGCCCAGGCAGAGCTTCCACTTAATAGGATATTTTTAAAAAGGGCCAGACTAGCAGTTACACAGGATATAGCTGTCAGATTGTCAGATCAAGAAAAGTCAGTTGGCTTTGAGGGGGAGTCAGGGGGTACTACACAGGGTTTCCATCATAGGCAGTGGAAAATGTCCCTTGTAATAGTATTAGGGTTTAAAAAAAGGTGTGTAAAAATGCATGGGCCTTATTTTTAAGGCTTTTCATCATTTTGTCCTGCTTTGTATAAAGCATTTAAGTCCATGCTGTATGTTAAATACCTAGGCAGTACTATCAACTTAAATTTCATTTCATTACATTTAAGCACACGCTTAAATGATTTGCTGGACTGAGTCCAGAATGCTTGCTGAATCAAACTGAAATACAGCTATGTCTGTTCTTCCTCCTTAAACAAACAATCACTAAATGAAACACAATAAAATAACATTCCCAGAGAAATCCTGTGCCACAGAAAGAACTGCTGCATTGTTGTGTCAGTAATTTGCCTAATGTTCAGTATCTGCACTGTTCATACAAGTGTAATGCAGCAGTAATTAGGTAAACATTACAATTTTATCCTCATGTCATACTGGGCATAGTTTTGTAGAGGAAGAAAGTAAAACGTAAAAGGAAAGGAAAAAAGTATGAAAACAAAAGCTGGAAATGTCATTCCAAATTGCTTGAGTCAAGCTTACGAATGATATTGCAGTCTTGACAGCAGCAGTGGAATCTTGAAAAAATCTGGATTCACTTCCCTCAGTCCACAATGTGCAATCCAGGACATGCAAAGCAAGACTCAGCTCACAGAGATACAGATACTTCATCAAGGCTAGTGAGTTAATGTCTATTTCTAGCATAAACTGTAAAATGAGAATAATGCTTGCTCTTAGACACTACAAGGGAAATGTGTTGATTTTTTCAAGCATGCTGAAAAAATCCTGTTTCCTATTCTAAGGAGAACCTAGTGACTATATTTGGGTTTTATTGTGCTTTGTTACTAGGAGCATTACATGTAAAATATTGACAAATGAACCAAGGTAAGAGAGTAGAAAGACTGTAAAAGAAGGAATAACAATTGGACAATAACAAAAATAATACCAAGCACCTGTGAACCTACCAGTGAAACAGAAAGAATATTCTCTACTTTACTGGACTGTGAATCAGGACCTAAATTGCAGTGAGCTGTTTCTTTGGGGAGAGCAGTTTTATTATTTTTCTGCATTTTATTTTGGGCAATGCAGTGCAGGGTTTACCAAAATTTTTTATGTGTACATGACCCCATCTAAGCAGAGCAACATTTTTAGGGCCTTTCACATTAGGCTCTAGTAAATCTGTGATGTTTCACTGTCTGCATGGGACTCATAAGTATTTTTCCACGAATAAGCTTCCTTGGTATTTTGGACTGCCAAGTGCTCCACATGTTCTGCTCCCTGCTGCACTGAGGTGGACAGGTAAGGTAGAAGGACCAAATGACTCGTGCAGAGCTATTGAAGAATAAGATATCATGGCTTCAAAGTAAAAGTTTTTTGTTCCCAATCCTGTGTCCAAACTTTCCCTTCTCCTTTGTTGCTTTCTTCTGCAATTTTCTTTTAAAGAAACAAAACAGCTTTGAAAACCTTCTTCAGACTATGACCCATCCTGAATTTTCTGCACTACACTTGCGAGTTTTCCAGTAGTCTCTTGAGTTGCTCAGCAGAGATGTGAAGCCCAAATGTATTTCCATGGACTCAGCCCTGGATACAACAGTCTTCTAGCCTAGGTGCAAAGAGCATGATTGGGCCTTGATGGAAAGGTCTGGTTTATACGCTTTCAGAAATGCAAGGTTTTTTGGTTTGCTTTGAGCTTCTTAATCCCATTTCTTTTTTCTTTATTTTGGTATTGCTGTTACTGTACTATAAATAATTAGACCTGCAGAAATTAAGAATGTAATTAGAAAAATTAAACAGGGAAAGACCGAGCCTGTCCTAGTTCCCACCAAAGCCCTATTGATTTAGCCTTTGGATCTGTCAGATTATGTATGGGCTAGCAAGGGAAAGAAGCCCAGGGCACTGGCAGTGGCAGTGGCCTGTGATTGCCCCCACAGTTACATGGCCAGAATGTATCCTGGCAGGGTTTATGATGGTGACAGTGGTCTGGGACAGCTGCGGGTTAGCATGGGATGGAGAGCACTCCCAGTAAGGAGGCTGGATGTGGCCACCCTGTGCTGGAAGGCAAGGGGATGTAGCTGCATCATTGCAAACAGCTGTGCATAACCACAAGTGAAACACCATGCCAGGCCAGTTTTGGAGTTACACCCAAAGACAGACCACTGAAACCACTGTAATAAATATTACCAATAATTTTTCATGCCCTAATAGACTAAAGATCTTTCAATCTCAGTCTTTAAGATACTTCTACAGCAACCAGACCCACGCAAATTTAGAAGACTTCTAACAGAGCTTTTGTTTTTATAACAAGTGACTTAATTAATTGCAGCTCATACTCATCCGTGGTGCCAATAAGAGTTTTTCCAAGGTCAAAAGATGTCTCCTGTTGTCCTGGCATTTGGACATTTACTGATTCCAACTGACATACAGAGCCAGGTATGAAATCCAGCCTCCAGTTTTGCCTTTCAGCTCTGCCTCTTGCCCCTGCACTGCTCTGGAACTGTCTTCCTCATTCCTTTTGGTTCTTCTATGCAACAGGAATGCTGGCAGACAAGGCTGTAACAGCTTACCTGCTTCCTTTCCTTTTCTTAGAATTAGGTCTCGGATGCAAAATGCACTTATAGGCAATGAATTACTTGCTCAATTTAAACATTCTGTGTGGTGACGTGGTATGTGTTCAGTATCTCTTAATTAGAACCTCTTTCTGCACACAGTGAACTTTCTTCAGTTCAGAACATTCCAAAGAGCGTCACCACATTTTATAAATCATGATCATAATAAACATTCATTGCACATATATTATATCAAACTTAAAAGCTCTAGCTCTCATTTGGATCTCCATAGGACCACATATGACATATTCCCAATAGAGACGACATACCTGGAAGCTGGAGATATTTTTCTTAATTACTTCCCCCCATGCCTTAGGGTAAGCTCATGTCATTTTGCATACACACATACACACGCTCCTGCAGAAAAGGAGTAGACAATTCCATATGGTCTTTTATCATCAGACAAGGACATTTGTACTTTATGACACACAATTCCTTTAGAGACACTTGGTAAGTCAATATAATTATATAAGGACAGACGTTTCTGCTGGGGAACCAATTCCCAAGAGTTTTTGAGGAAAGCATGAATGTTTCTTGGTTGTGCGATAAGAATCAATTGCTCCTAAAAGTTGTGAGATATTTCACAGAGGTCTTGTACAAGAAGAGACATTGGTCCCATAGGCATAATTTTGCATGGAGAAAGGGCTGTGTTGTAAGGATCTGTGTTTTCTGAAAATTCTGTAGCTGATAGGAGCAAAAGACATGACTATATTCCAAGGAAGTGCTGCTTTTCCCTATAAAGTTTCCCTGAAGTCCGGACTTGCAGTCTGAATGGCAAGTGATGTTTGTCACCAGAGTGAAATGATGTAGGAAAATATTTCAGCTTGATGGGAAAATGCTTCAGTAAATTAGTGTTGGACTTAATAGGAAAGGATGGGGGGTTTTATTTGTGTATAGAGACTGCTGCTGTAGTTTTCCAAGTTTATGACTGTATCCACTCCACTTATAAAGATTTCCTTGTTTGTGCACAGCTGCAGAGGTCTTACAAGTGGGAGAAATTCTTTCCGCTGAAGTGCATGAGAAGGAGGCTGCCTTTGCTTTCCCCAGGTGAGCAACTGCAAGACAGCTCAGTTACCTTGCAAGAGGGTTTTGAGGTGTGTTAAAGCCATGCGTTTTTCTTTGTGGTAGCCTGTGGGGAGAATGGTTACATTTGAAAGCAGAATCAAGATGTAGGGTGGACATTTTGGTGTAAAATGGAGAGGATTGCCCCCAGATGGAGATGGAACTCCATCTCCCAGAGTGATGAGGTACAAACTGAAGTCTAATCTCTGACACAGAGACCCAGGGAAGTGTTAGAAGCACCATCTCTGGAAGTGTTAAAAAAATATCTGGTACTTGGGGACGTGGTTAGTGGTGAACAGAGTGGTGCTCGGTCAACAGTTGGATTTGGTGCTCTTAGAGATCTTCTCCAGCTGTAATGATTCTATGGTTCTGTGGTGATGGAAGTCTAAAATTGTGGCAAGAGAGACTCAATAAATGCCCATTTACATCCAGCTCCCATTTTTCTAACACAAACCTTTACTGTCAAACCTGCCCCTCTGCCTGTGGAGGCAGGACCAAAATGGAACCTGGACACTTGGATGGTGAGAGGGGGGACGCTGCCTGGACGGGTGCTGTGGGATATAACACGCCTTTCTGTGCCCTTTTGTGTATTTTAGGGTGTACAATTTTTGTGGGGGGAGGTGAGGGGGCGGGCAGGGAGCACCGCAGAGCCCCCGCTGCAGGCCGGCCGCCGGCTGCGTTTCCAGCCCATTGTGGCGCCGTTGCCGCGGCGACGGGAGCAGCTGCCGAAGGCCTTGGCTG
>WEIT01034513.1:35168-58281 GCA_013389985.1 Dryoscopus gambensis
CCTCGGCCCGGAGCCTGCCCGGAGTCCGCCCGGGGCCTGCCCGGGGCCGGCCGGCGCATTCAGGGACGCTCCCCGCAGGAAGCCACCTGCACACGCGTCCCCATGCACACGCCGAGTGACTCCTGCCTTCATCGCGCCCGGGGCTCCCCCGGGTGGGTGCCGCTGTCACCAGGGGCAGTGGGGCTGGAGCGTCGCGCTGCCGCCACAGTGTTTAATGCGCGCTTTCCCTGGCAGGTTGCTTCTCTCGCAAATTTACGGCGGGAGATTTGCTGCTGGGGCTGACCTTTCTTCCTCCGTCCCGGGTAATGAATGTTGCTATTTAAACGCTCTGCCTCCACAGCCCCTGTGCTTCAGGTTTTCAAAGAGTAGCAGAGTACCCAGGGGAAGCCCTTTGTTGCCTGGCTATGAAACCTGAATATGGCTCTCCTCTTGGAAGCTTGAAAGGCAGAAAATAACAGCTGACAATAGATTTATAGAGTGTAACTTTGTCTAAATCATGTCACAGAGATAGAGAATATGGATCAGATCCTGGGCTGGTGTAAATCAGTATAATGCCATGGAGCAAAATGCAGGCCAGCATCCATCCAGCAAGAGCAAGGAGTGGACGAAATGTCAGAGAAATTTCCCGATAGGCACGTAATCACTTAAATTAAAATACTCTAAATACAGGAATATTAGTGAAAATGCCTTGGAATTCTTAATTATACACAACTACTTTAGAATCAATATATTCCTTATTTTATTTATACATATATACGTATGTATTCCTTTACAATTTGAATGGCCAGCTTCAGGAGTGTAAGACCTTCTAGTTTAAAATGGATATATTAACACCTAATTATCAGTACCACATTGTGGAGCTAGTCCTTAGAAAGCCTACTTTTCAGAAATAGTATGTTGTAAATCGGTCAAAAATATAAGAGAAGGAATTATACAGTTAAATACATATCCTATTGAATTTCAGTCTTCAGTAATATGTCTCATGAAAAATTCATATTCATATTATTAATTCTATTTCTCTATTCCTAAACTGATAGAGAAGTATAGTAATTTTTTTGTAACTAATCAGTTATACCAAGAAACATTCCAAGAGAGAATCAAAAGGTTGCACTAACATTTTTTAAGTTTTAAGGTTTCAAGTAAAAAGTTATTAAACATTTCTGAAACATGACAAGAATAATAATAAGAGATAGTTAGAAAACTGAAAACCTGGATTAATTTCCACTCTCTGTTCTGTATCCCCATTCCTCTCCCTTATTGCAGGGAAATGTGTATTGGTTTAGTTGTGGATGTGAATTCAAATGAATGTAGGGTCACTTGTTTATCACCTTCGTCTGGTGGTACACTCAGTACTATTCAGAGGCCAGACAGACCATTAGACAAGAGGATACACACTATTTCTAATACAAGTAGTCAATTAACATTTGCTTGATTACAACAAACTCACTGTACAGAAATACCTCAACAGGCTCCAAGTGCAGGAAGATTTTGATGCCACTATCAAGGTTGTATTATCCCACTAAAAATTCAAATCCAGTCTTTGTTTTGCAATGCAGTAGAATAAAGCAATGTGTGTACATTTTGCAGATGGGGTCCTAAATACCTACGGGGTAAATGACATCAGTTTTAGCAAAAGGTTGATTTTCTATGATTTTTCCTAAATCACACAGTAGTCATAGAATCATTGAATTATTTAGGTTGGAAAGAACATTTAAGATCAATGAGACCAACCATTAACCCAGCACTGCCAAGTCCACCGCTAGACCATGTCCCCATGTGCCACATCGACACCATATTTTAAATACATCCAGGGATGGTCACTCAACCACTTCCCTGGGCTGCCTGTTCCAATGCTAGACAAGCCTTTCTTTCCTTGGAGAAATTTTCCCTAAACTCCCCCTGGCACATCTTGAGACTGTTTCCTCTTGTACTATTGCTTATTACCTGGGAGAAGAAATTGACCCCCACCTGGCTACACCCTCCTTTCAGGTGGCTGTAGAGAGTGAAAAGTTATCCCCTGAGCCTCCTTTTCTCCAGGCTAAAGACCCTCAACTCCCTCAGCTGCTCCTTGTAGGAATTGTGCTCCCAGACCCTACACCAGCTCTGTTGCCCTTCTCTGGACACACTCCGGCTCCTCAATGTCTTTCTTTTCATGGAGGGCGTAAAATTGAACACAGAGTTTTAGGCTCATCCTCACCATTGGTGAGTACAGGGTGATGATCCCTTTCCTAATCCTAATGGCTACACTATTTCTAATGGAAATAGTTAATTAAAATTTGCTTAGCTACAACAAATTCTCACTGTATAGCAATATCCCAGCAGGCTCCTGGTGAGTCAGTGCACTGAGTAGCACAGGGCAGTGCTGGATAAGCATAGATCTAAACAGCAGAAAGCTTTTGAGGTTGATCTTTAGCATCATTTGGACCTGCATTTCTAGAGCTCCACTGTATGTTTAGGCACTCAGAAGACAAAAACTGAAGCAAAAATAAAGCAAAATAAAACAACTAGTTTCATGCCCAAAAGAGTTCACAGTCTTCTAAAATTTCAATTATTTTAACAGCAGGACTGTTGCTGGATGCAGGGGAGATGTTATCTGTCCCGTATCTTAAGAAATCTCTGCAATACTTCTAAGAAATGACACAGAAGAAAATAGACACTTTTAAGGAAATGAGGCCTTAGTCTGAAATTTTCTTGTTTTGCTTGCTTTTTGTTCTTTTGTTTAATAAACTTTGATCCCAGAAGAAGCTGATCAAATAGTGATGGATGTATATGTTAACGGAGCAGCCTGGAAGCTCTCAGTATAATGTGCATGCCAGGAATATTGTCAGGCCCCTATTGACAGAGTCTTTGATTCAGGGCATTTACAACCTAAATACCGGAGGACTTGTGTCATTTAACAACTTGGAAGGATTGGTGTTGAACTGCTAACGTACAAGCAAATGAAGAAGCTGATAACATTCCAGTCAGGTGACAAAACTCAGAAAACATCTGTGAAATTGAAAAAGAATAGAAAAGTATTGCTTGGGGGTTTTTTTCTCCTTTTTTTTCTTTTTTTTTTTTTAGTCAAAACATCTGAATGGTCAAATTGAAAATTTTAAGCAAAATAAAGAAAAGGGAAAAGTTATTTTATTTATATATTATATTTTAGCTTTTCTGTAGTTTTGGGTTTTTTGAAATTGAACATTGACATTTTCAATAAAAATCTTTGTTTCAGTAAAAACAATTCCTATTTTCCTACTTATTGTCATGGTGAATGTCACTAGCAGACCTGAAACCTGTGTATGTATTTCTCAGCCAAATGTGAAGCCAGGCTGGCTGCTGCCTCTAACTCTAGCATACTGCATGTTGCTGTCCCTGTTTCTGATGCATGCTCTTGACATCTCAGCTAGCACAGTGCAACAGGAGCTGTTCTAGCTGCCTTTGCCAGATCCCTTCTTATTTTGCTTTGCCACTGTCCCCTTATATTCCTTGTCCTTACCTCTCCCAGAGCAAAGCTTCTTGAAGATCTGGAGGGGAGAGTAGCTTAAAGTTTCTTGTGAAGCAAAGAGGGGCAGGGCCATGTACTGGGGTACCATGTGCCTTGTAACTCCTCTGTTGGCCGTTTTATATCAAGATTTTCACATGGAATTAGATATGTCTGCAGTTGTATTTAGCATTGAATAAAAACAGCATTTATAATTCCACTGTACACCTTACTCCATTTTTCAAATCCTTTAATTGTAGGATGAACTTGAGAAACTGCTACTGGAAAATTCAATTCCTTCACCAGCTGAAATCTACACTTTTATTGTAGTAGCAATGATTTGTGGTGAAAAAGGGTATCTGCATGTAGCACCTCTTAAAATCATCAAGAATGGAGTTTTGAAGTAAGAAACATTCATCTCATTGTTAGATTAAAATATGAAAACTCCCTGTTTCCTCTTCTGAATAATTTCCTTCTCACCAAAACCAAAATATTGAAGAAAACAAGCAGTCTTTTCAACATTGCTAATAAATGCCTCAAATGTTAATTTTCAAAGTTTCTAAGCTAAATGTAATTAGATTTTTAAAATAAGAAAATAAAGCAAACACAAGTATATAAGCACAGTTTTGATAAAAAAAGAAAGATTTCGTGTAACCCAAGACCAAATTTGGGAGGGAAGGGGATTCTCTTTTGTTTGTTCTGCCAGGAAAATGAACACACTCCACTAGATTCACAAGTTGGCCACTGTACAGAATCCACTTCACCCTTTTTCTACTTAGGATTTTGTGCTAGGACTGGTCTCTCCACTAGATATTTGGATTCCCTGTGAGTTCTATGAGCTGTCTGAGTGACTTCGTGCAAGTGTCAATACTGGAGTGGGGTTTGAGGCCAAATTTTCCATCCCTCTGCATTGCTTGTTTACATGAACTCGTTCAGTTCAATTGTGGAACAATCCAGCTAATACTCCTGGCCGGCTGGTGGACTTCCATCACCCTGAATCCCTTCTTCCTGCCCACACTTCTTGCTGTTTCTGGGACTGGATGTGATTTGGTACAGACATGGTCACAGGGTTTTAGACATCTCTGTAAGAAAGGGTTCATAAAACTTCTCCTATCCACTTTTTGACGTTTTAGGAAGGGCTGTGCAGACAAGATGCAGACTGTGGGATTATGGGGCGTGTTTTCATAGACATGGTGGTTTTAATCTTAGATAATCGCAGATAAAAAGTGAAAAGGAGCAGTATGGGCTCTGACTTACTAAGAATACAAAATTTAAGCTGCTGGGTGGCCATTAGTCGGCATGGTTGGAGTGGATACCGGAAGAGTAAAGAAAACAGGATCCTTCCGTAGTCTGTTACCAGCCTTCACTCCCCTTCTTATGCCATTTTCCTAGCCAGGAGCCTGAGTTCCATAAGCAGTGTTCCCTGTTAAAGCTCAGAGCAACAACTCTCTCTGGCTGCTAGCATTAAATTGGAAAACATTCCGGGGTGTCTCTTAACTGTAGAAGATGGGCCAAAATTGTTCATGAAATATAATCAAGCTTCCTCCATTTATTATCCTGCCATATCCTTGAGGCTGGGGCTCCCCATGATACAGACTGTTGAATACTCAGTAACATTTCAGCTAAGGCTGTCAAGGTATTAGCATTCTGAACTAATTTCAGCACCCATCCAAAGTCCATATGCAGAGTTCCAAACGGGACTGATTTAACCATGAATTAATTGGATATTTAACTTGGTAAAGAAGGATGTGAAACATGTTTAGCTTCAGACACTAACTTGCATTTGGATATAAAAAAATGCTTTCACAATGAAGTAAAAGAAACTTAGAACTATGAAACAGAGTGGTGCTGAGAAAAAAAACAATAGCTTGATTTAAAAAAAAAGTTATTAAATAAAATTTTATTCTAAACAGAGACCAATATAATCTGTAAAACTGGATACATTGTATTCTTTGTGTTAATAGAGAGGAACCAGCACAGGGAAAAAGCTTTCATGATGATTTGTGAAAAAATGTGGGTTAACTTACCTTGAAGCAGAAGCTTTTAAAATCTTCTCTTTAACACTGCTCCTTAGAGCAAACACTCCTTTCTGAAAGCAAAACAAACAAACAAACAAACAAACAAACAAAGGACCAGAGATGGGTTTATAATGTTTTTGTTTTGAATGGACCCCAGACCTGCATAGCTACTTTTTGACAATATCAGAGTAAACAATTAATACATTAAATAATTTCAATATGCATATGCAGCGAGAACAGTTGATCTGTGCTGCTTAGAGGAGTTCAGCCATAAAGTGAACTTTTTCAACAGTCATTAGAAAATAATTTCTGCAGTTCTTTTGTTCTATGCTAGAGAATAAACTGGAGAATAAAAATCCCCATTTTCTAGGTTTTTTTTTCTTTTTTTCCTTTTCTTCTCTCTGATAGGCATTTTGCATGTTGAGTATCAGCTTTAGTGATGTAGGAAGAATGCTGCTGCCTCTCCAAAATTCCTTATTTGTAGATGCTGCATAGTGCTGGATAGTCATGTGGTAATTTTCCTTTGGGAAGCAGAGTGAGGCTGCTGCAGGAGCAGAACAGGCACAAGATGTGACCCCTGTTTCACACTCTGTTTCTGTGTCCGTGCTCTAGAAGGACTTAGCTGCAATGGGCTTTTCTCCCACATCTGCAGCAGCTCCAGGAGGCAAGCTGATGCAGCAGGATGGCAGCCAAAGAGGCTTTAGTTCCATGCAGCTTCTCTGCTACCAGAGCAACAGGACATATAGACATTAATATAGTCCAGTCTAGTCAGGCAGTCGTGGAACAGAGCTTGTTAGGCCTTGATGTGCCTTTTATGGTCACATTGCACAACCACTACCAAGATCTGGGTTTATAAAATTGAGTAACCTTGCAAGGACCTTGTTAAAAGACTTCTGTAATTTCTGTTCTACTCTATTCTATTCTATTCTATTCTATTCTATTCTATTCTATTCTATTCTATTCTATTCTATTCTATGTCATCCTATCCTATCCTTTTTTACACCACGGCAATCAGTGGTGTCATTGCTTGTTTTACTGTTTTGTTTATTTTTCCTTCACAAAACAAAAAAAGGCGTATTCATTCCCCTCCCTCCCTCAAAATATCTCCTTGTGAAATGCATAGAAAAAATTGTCCAAGGTAGTCTTCTCAAGACTGCAAGAACCCTGGATATGACTGAGCTCACAAATTCATGTCATGAGAGACTTCAGATTTAGTCTTGACACATGGATAAAGGTGTGTTTGATAACAGCAACAACAACAATTTAAGTATGTATTATAGCATGATCTAGTATTATTTTTAATTTGGAAGGTAGTCAAACTGATTCTGTGATTTTCTCTCTCCTTCCCTTTGCACTGCCCTGCTAAAACCACCAAATGTGGAGTATTATGTTGGTTTGGGGTGGATTTCTTCTTTTGTGTGGGGAGGTGTTTTTGTGCTTCCAGAATAAAACCTCCTACAGAAACTTCTGAAGGACTGATTCTCCATTGAAGCCAAGCATTTGAAACCCTGTTGTAAGCCTAACAGGTGAACCAATGCGTGTAAGCCCTGGGTCTTTTAAGAGAAGCTTCTTCTTCAGTGTTTGAGTCGCTGGTGAATAGCTCACTGCAGCTCTGTTTATATAGACATATGGTGAGAAGAACACTAATACAGTTGTCTGTGCACAACTGTAACAAACAATCTGCTTATTGTGTATTTTTTTAGGCAACACTTCATGCTGTCTAACAGGTGGCCACAAGTTACAATAGGCACACTGTCGGGGTAGAACAAACCCCATTTACACAAGAGCATTGACTGCAGATAGTGACTAAGACAGCCTGCAAAATCAACCGTAGAACGTGATTGTTTAAAACACTGTAAATGCCACGAGCCTCCAATGAATATGAGCCCTGCCTTTTACATCCTCCTGTTGCCCTCAATCTATCTCAAGGCCAGTAGAGTTAATTCCTCCCAATGAATGAATGTCAAACAACGTTTAAAAATCTCTCACATATTATAAATCTCAGGTTTATGAATATAATGCAGCATGATTTCTGTAAAAATCGAAGTTATTTTCATTTTAACTTGTGTTGAAGGTTTTCAGTTTGTTAGGAACATGGTTTCATGTTTTTAAATGTTGTACATTACACCTATTTCAGAGCATATTGAGGCACAAGGTTTGTCCATGTTCACTGCAAAGAGGATAAAGTAAATCATTCAGCTTTTTCTCTAAAGTTAAACTTCTACTTCATTGCTCATTTCACTCTCTTTTCTGGTATTTTCCTCAGAAATTTCCTCCCCATTCACTGTTTTGAGTTGCTAAAATTTTCCTTTTTGGATGTGCAGTCCTGGAACATTATTATTTCACTAGTTCTGCAGGAATTTGATGTTTATGGTTGTGGTTTGTCTTATTTTTAAAATATTTTATTTTTATGTTTTATTCTGTAAAATTCCTCTGGTGAAGAGGGAGATTGTCAGGACAGTACTTCTTTGAAGTTTCTTTAGCCCTGTTTTTGACACAATACTCGATTCAGCTGTCATTGATTTTATAGAAGTGAGTCAAGTCCCATGTGAAAATCATGAATGGAAGTGGAATCATGGATGGTAAATGGACAGTCCTATCAACCCTGTAAAGCTGGCACAAATGATCACATCTGCATAGTAAAGTGGGCAGTAATTTATGTAATGTGCAGAAAAGTACCAATATTCCCAGACTTTGCTATATCTCTATTAACCTCAGTTATATGTATATTCCAAGAAAATCTTCTAGGGTATCCTGGAAGCCCATGATGAGACATAGGCACCCCTAGATGGGAATTCATCTCATACCAAGGCATTCCATCTCTCCTTTGACAAAAAGGAGTTCCAAGTTGATTAATGCCTAACTTCTAGTGGTTGCAGTAAGATGAGACCAATGCCAACCATTTCAACTGACTATCTGAAAATAATAATCTTTTATTTGGCCAGTGGGACTAGTAGAGGGATCATTCCACTGTACTTGCCAGTCGTGAGACTTCACCTGAAATCCTGTGTTGAGTTTTGAGCCCCTCAGTACAAGAAGGACATAGAGGGGCTGGAATGTGTCCAGAGAAGGACAGTGGAGCTGGGGGAGGGTCTGGAGCACAAGTCCTGTGAGGAGCATCTGAGGGAGCTGGGGCTTCTTTAGCCTGGAGAAAAGGAGGCTCGGGGGAGTCCTTCTTGCTCTCTACAACTGCCTGAAAGGAGGCTGTAGCCAGGTGGGGTTAAGGCCCTTCTGCCAAGAGGCAAGTGACAGGACAAGAAGAAACAGCCTCAGCATGTGTCAGGGGAGATTCAGATTGGATATTAGGAAAAACTTATTCATGGAAAGGGTTGTCAAGCATTGGGACAGGCTGCCCAGGGAAGTGGTTGGCACTATCCCTGGACTTATTTAAGAGATGTGTAGATGTGGCACTTGGGGTCATGATTTAGTGGTGGACTTGGCAGTGATAGGTTAATGGTTGGACCTGATGATCTTAAAACTCCTTGCGCCCCTAAGTGATTCTATAAGCATATTTGTGAGACGATGTCTTCCCTCAAAAGGTGTTTTCCTTCAGTTTTGCAAGGTGTTGTGTGCTTTCTGAATTGCTTGAGTTCAGCAAGCCTTGACCATACTGACTTTCATGACTTTTTCATTAACAGAATGAAGCATCTTGATAACCTGGATCAAAAATTACTCAATCAAGATTTGGATGTGTTTCACCCTTGTGATGAGATACTGGCTTTCATCTTATGATGATCAATTTCAAAGGTTACTTGCTGGAAGTATTCCCATTATTTTTTTTCCTTCAGCTTTTTCATCCCACTCCCATCCCTTTTGCAAAATGTGGGAGAATTTTGATGCACACCCATGTTTTCTCATCAGACAATATCTGGATAGGATTACACAGAACCTGAACCAAACCTCACAAAGTCAGTGGAAAAATTCCAGTGGTTTCAGTGGTATTTGAGTGAAGCTGCAACTATGCTAATTCATGAAAATACCTTGCTTAATTTAAAAGAGTCACCTTAAGCATCCTGATGCCATAGGTTTTAACTTTTATATTTTTCAAATCCTGCACTGCCTAATGTGTAACTCTGAAGTTTCTTGTAGCCTGTTGACTTCTGTTCTCTCATGCTAGTTAGACATAACAAGTCTCTCCAAGCTTGCTCTCCAAGGACATCCAAATTGTCCTAGGCCCAAAATGTGTAAACTAACATCTTAAGAAGGGGGGATAAACTTGGGGAAATTACATAATTAACTAAATTTACAATTGGAGAATTAACCCCGATATGCAAATGAACCCAATTTATAAAAGTGTGAAGAACTTGTGACTTGGGGTCCATCTTGGGTGTAGCCTTTGGCTTGCCCAGGGCGTACCTTGAAGGCCCTTCAAAGAAATACCTACCTTTATTCCCTTATTCTTGTCTAGTCTCTGTTTTTAGGTGGCCACCCCAAGGCATCAGTCCTGTCTGGAGCACTTCAAATAATGCTGGGAAAGTCTGAAGTAACCTAACTCTATTGAATAGTATTGTACACACGCACATCTTGCAGAGTTGGGGCACAGGACAATCTTAAGTTAAAACTTCATTAATGATAGAATTCTGCAGTCAAACCCAAGGCACAAGACTTCATTTGCCTTCTTATAGTGACTTGGTTTTTTGAGATATTCTCCATAAAGGGTGTCTAAGATGGTGGATTGAAATGGAAAATGAAACCATAAATGTTGCGGCGTGGTCGATGAGGGGTGCCGCGACCCTCCAAATAACGTCTCCACAGGGGCTGGAGCTGCTCTGGCAGAGCCACTGCGCTTCTGGCTGATGAGCTCGGATGCACCAAGGCCCCTGGTCTGCCCCGCTCGTCGAGCCTCCATTTCTGGGTGGCTCCCCGGAGGAAGCAGCTCAGGAGGGGTCAGACTCTCACAGGGGTGAAGCAGGCAGCATCAGCTTTAATCAGAGAAGCAGCTGGCATGCACACACACACTGCAGGCAACAAAGGAGCCAAGGAAGGATCTTTAGTTTGGTATTCCAAGAAGAGGTTTTACTTCCCTGTCAGGATCACCTCATCATGAAGTAAACCAGAGGCCAAAGATGAAATGTGGGAGGGGCTTTGGGTTTATATAAGGGTTTCACAGGCTATCGGGCTGCAAGGCGGGACAGAGATGGGACCAGGGCAAAGGGACCAATAAGGAGGGACTGGGTCACAAGGGCAAATGGGAAAACAGGGAAGGGATGAAGGGACAGGGAGAACAACAAATCAATCAAAGGAACAGAACTGGGAGCAAACTGTGTCTTAGGAGAAGCCTGTCACTCAAGCCTGGGGGAGAATTCCCTGTGACAGCCCCCAATGGGCTGGGTGACCCCAACACATAAAAAGGAGTATTCTCACATTAAGTGTTTGTGTTTGTGTTTGTATGCTTGAATGCTTGAATGCTTGGATGACTGAAAAAGTGCATTTCCTAGAACCTGGGCAGACTTTCTAAACATCCCGATGGTTGCATGGAATAAGATCTAAAGTTCATCAAGTCCAGGATCCTGTCTTTAGCAATGGCCAATATCAGATTAAGATATAAAGAGACCCTGTCCCAATATTATGTCTTTTGCCAGCCTCTAGCAGGTTGAGATTGTCTTCTAAGTCTGAAATTAAATGTCCCTCCAATAGATACGTAGATAGCTAGATATGGCTATACTGAGTTATCTAAAACAGTTGTATTCAGATCCTTCTGGTTACCACTGATCTCTAATGCATAAAATACTCGTTTTTGATTTCCTTACATCATGAAAGAGAACAAAATAAATGCATGTAAAGATCAATACTTATTCAATTCTTGTTGGTTATATCTATTCTAGTGAACTAACAGATGCCAGAGCCATTACTGAAGCTCAATAATTTATTCTGACAAACATTCCCTGGCACAACTTTGATCAAGACAAATCAACAGGCAACTCCCAGCAAAGTTGAGGAATCTAAACTGGCCAGGCACCACTTCCAAAACATAGTTTGGATGTGGCTATCACATTCTGGAAATTAAAAAATTTTAATGGCATAGTCCTGACCAGACCACACCAGTTGGCCTCTGGGCCAAGGAATGAGCCTTGCCAAAGTTTAATTTATCAGTAGGGATGTTCCCAGTCATTTTCTGCATCAGCATGTGCTGTAATCTGAGTTTGCATGATCTGAAAAAAATGTTTCCTTGGCTTCAGAGTATAAATATTACAAGAATCACAACTGAGGGTTTTGAGGTTTTTTATTTCTCCTGGTGCCATTATAAAGTTTTCTTTTCCTTCCCAGGAGCAGTAAAAATACAATCATGGCAAAAAGATGAGGTGTTTATTTAGGACAGTTTATATAAATTTTCATATTTTCAGTTAACAAAAAAAAGGTCCTTTCCTTTGTAATGATCTACTTAATGTGATCTACTAATCTGAGTGCAACAGTATTTTTTACGCAGAATTATTTTTTACTGTGATAAACCTCAATCCAGCATTTGAAAACTAATTTCTCTAATACCAGCAACTTTCAACAATTAAATGAGAAAAAATGAATGTGATTTTCAGTATGGTCTTGTGCATTTCAGTATAGGGGCAAGACTACAAAGCTGACAGATCTCCAGGTGACACTTCCATCCTTTGCCTTTGCACAGGAGACAGTGTTTAGCTCAGGTGCCTCTACAGCCTGGTACACAAAGGAGGTGAGAGAGGTGAGCAGGGAGAAAGCAGAGCCTTTGTGTGGGACATCAAACATTGTGTAGTCTTAGAAATGGTGATTTTAATGAGTGCCATGTGGTTTTGGCACCTTGCAAAATGATACTTTCCCTTCTGTAATTACCAGTTACAAAACCCATGGGTTCATCAGCTAATCAAAGAAGAGGAGGATGCAGTCATGCAGCAGAATTGCAGGCGTCTTGTGAAAAGATACCAAAGTGATGTCAACCAACATATTGAACAGTTTCTCAAGAGAACCAGCAGGATTTCAGTTTCTGTATCATTGGATAAACAAAAATTTGAAGTCAAAGTGACATTTTAGTACTCACTGAATGCGTTTGAGATTGCTCTGAATTTGCACCTTACTTGAACTTAGAGATTAAATGATTGGCAAACTCAAGTGCCAAGGTGCCCTGTCATCCACTGAAGAGAAGTAGATGCCTTTCAAGCCTTCCAAAGGAGAATGTCTGCCTGCTTTTTTAGTAACTTCTAAAGCATCACACTCAGATAACAATAGTGAGCACTGGTCCATAGTGAATACAGTTCTGTGCTCTGTAAAATCACTTCAACCTCTTGCCACTGAAAAGAAAATAAATGAAAACAGAAATAAAACTCTTCTTCCTTTTAGACCTGCTGTAATTTCTGACAGCTGCATAAGGCAGCTGTTATTGGGAGGAAGAATTAATGCTAAACTCAGAAAGTTCAGATGGTGTAAACTCAATGTCTCTGCCGTATGTTTGAGGAAGAATGATGCACCTGAGGCACTTCTGAGTGCGGACATCTGCTTTACAGTATGTTACATTCATAATAGCTCAGTCTAGCAGGGGTCACAAGCTCCTCAATTTCTGCTAGTGCCCTAGGGCTGTCATTTGTAAAGTTCTTCAACTAAATTTCTTGTAAATGTGACACCAGAAGGCCTTTTATAAACATCTGTGTCTGCATGTGCATGTATATATATATCTGCATGTATGTATACTTACTTAATCTTCTATTTACTAGTTCTAAGATAGAACCAAAATAACTTTCATTCCAAAAGAATAATTATAAGTCATTCTATGAGTTAAGGAAAGTCAGTGTCAGCAGTTACTGCATGTCTGCCCTGGAGGGGATTCTCTGTCTTTAAGAATGAACTGAGCTGCAGTAAAGCCAGCACTTTCTTTCTGCAGGACGGATAGTTTCCTTTTATAGGTTTACACTAGCACCTCATGTCCTTAAAATAAATTCTGCATTTTAAAATACATGCTTTAATTCAGCTTCTGGAAAACGTTTCTATTGCCTGTGCATGGGAAATCAAAGTAATTTTTCAAGTTCTGTACAATATATTGCTCTGTAGCAGGAAGGCTGAATCTAGATATCGCTCTTCTTTTAGTGTAATAGAAAACACTTGCATTTTTTTTCTCACTTCTCAGCCTTTCCTATAATTAACATAGCTGGAATATTGCCCCAGTTTTTTCAAGGCTATGTCATCTTCCATAGTCAGACAGAAATTTTGAAAGACAAATTGGAAGGTTTAACATGTACTTTGTGGAGGGATGGACATAACAGAAGGATGGGTGCTTTTGCGGTGGCCTCATCCCTGCATTTGCTAGACTACCTGTGTCTTCAGAAAGGTAGCAAACGTACAACAATGACATTAACCACATTAGTCACAAGTAGCATACATATGGAACAAGGTTACCTGTGTTCTTGGATGGGGAGTTTGAAGGCATCTGCACAGCCATTGTGTGTAACATGTAGGAGTGTGCTCTGTACTGGCTAATCCTGGTAGCTACTGGACTTCCCTGTCCTTCCCAAGGGCATGCCCAGTTCAGTTACTGTGCCTACCTCTAGTGGCTTTTGCAAGGGCAGACTCGACTTGTATTCCATCAATTGTTCCTACTCTCTTTGGGGGAGAATGCCATTATTCTTGTCTGAGTACAACATCATCAATCTGTGTTTCACTTTCCCTCTGTTTTCCTTTAAGTCTTTCTCTCCCTGTGTATTTTGATACGTCTTGGGGTATGATTTTTTTGGTTTGGTTGGTTTGGTTTTTGTGGTGTGAGATTTTCTGAATGTGTATGTGTTTTCTTTGACTGTTTTTATTATTTTTGTCACTTAATATTTTGATACTTTTATTTTTATTTTCCCTCATCATTTCTCTGCCCCTTATTTTTTCTCCCCATCCTGTTTCCTGCTTTATGTACCTTGCTTTCTTTCCATATATTTTTCTTATATCTTTGCTCTAAAAAGGCCACCTAAGGTTGCCCTGCTGTGGTACAGCCTCCCTGGCTTACCTTGGAGTGAAACAATATTTTCCCTGTGCTCTGAGGTCTGTGGTTCAAACACTCTCTCTTTTGCCTACCTAATGGGGTGAGAACCGCTCTATCCATAGCAGACTATTTGTCCCTTGAGTATTATGCTTCTGTGTGATCTTCTGAGAAGTCTAACACTGGATGTTGTCTAAGAGAATGATAGCATTTATTAAAAATGGTCTAAAAGGCAGAAATCATGAACCATGGAAATATGTTATAAAAATTAAACACACAGAAAAAGGCTCTTTTAAAATGCTGTTTGTAGTCCTGGAAATGTGGTTACTGAAAAAGATGATATAAGTCATAGAAACACCCATTCTTAGAAATCACAGCTGGCCTTCTACCTCAGGAGCTGACAGAGCTAGAAAGTGACCAAGAACAACTTCCCAGACCCTTGTCCTTCAGCTATTTCTTTCCATACAAATTATTCTCCCTCCTATTTTACTGGGCTCACCATTCCTAGCTCATACTCTTCAATAGTGTATATCCTCTTTTAGCATCTAGAAGTTTTATATCCACTTCACTGATTTCCTGATTTCTTAAATGTCTGATTTCAGGCGGAAACCTCTCCTGCCTTTAAGTAGGAGGGGCAACCCTGGCTGTGTGCATAGACTGGGGAATGATAGGCTGGAGACCAGTGGCACAGAAAAGGACCTTGGGGTCCTAGCCAGTGGCCAGTTGAACATGAGTCAGCAGTGCCCTGGCAGCCAGGAGGGCCAAGTGTGGCACACTTGGCACAGCATCGCCAGCCGGGCAAGGGAGGGGATTGTCCCACTCTGCTCTGCTCTGGGGTGGCCTCACCCCGAGTGCTGGGGTCAGTTTTGGTTGCCACAATATAAGAAAGGCATTAAGCTGTTAGAGCGTGTCCAAAGTAGGACAACAAAGATGGTGAAGAGCCTTGAGGGGAAGCTGTATGAAGAGTGGCTGAGGGCACTTGGTCTGTTCAGCCTGGAGGAGACTGAGGGGAGACCTCACTGAAGTTGCAACTTTCTTGTTAGGGGAAGAGGAGGGGCAGGCACTGATCTCTGCTCTGTGGTGACAGTGACAGGACTCAAGGAAATGGCCTGAAGCTGAATTGGGGGAAGATTATGTTGGATATCAGGAAAACGTTTTTCACCCAGAGGGTAGTTGGGCACTGGAACAGGCTCCGCAGGGAAGTGGTCACGAGCACCAAGTCTGACAGAGTTGAGGAAGCATTTGGACAATGCTCTCAGATTCATGGTGTGAGCCTTGGGGTGTCCTGTGCAGGGTTAGAAGCTGGACTTGATGATCCTGATGGGTCACTTCCAGCTCTGCACATCCTATGACTCTAAGTAGATGTTATTAGCCAACATTTCTCTCTTGCACCCTTGAGCTGCAGTGGTAGATTTAGTGGCTCTACACATCCCAGCACCAGCTGCATTTTGATTGCTCTGTGTGTTATCTGATTGTTGGACACCTTGTGATCCTTTAAGATCACAGATGCTTTATCAATAACATAGTAGTCATGTTAAACCTCCACAGAAGTACACAGGAAGAAAACATAGGAAGTATTTCAGAAATATGAATTTAGCAGCAATGCATCCATTTTTCACCCGTGTGAGAAAAGTAAAATTGTAACCTGTGTGTAAGAGGCTGAATTAATAGATAGTTGTTTTTTGGCAATTTTAATCCAAGTCATTGCTGGACAGTCTCCTCTTTTTCCCCCCTTTTCTTTTTCAGAACGTGGACTAAATTTCCCCCCCCCATGCTCTTTTTTTTTTTTTTTNACCTTGATAGACTACTGGTAATCTACCACTAATCCTTTCTCCTCAGTACACGCATAAAGAAATAAAAGATGCCAGTTTGTGGCTTAGCTGCATTCAGGAAAACTTCCGTATTGCTGCCAAGAACTGCCATCTGCCACCTACAAGCGCAGGTGCCAGGGAGTCTCCTCTGCACACAAAGCATAATAATATAACACAAAGGACCAATGTGCACTAATAATTGCTAAACACACAGAAAGAGGGGCCAGAACATTTTTATGAAAGTTTACTTAGTCTGTGGAGATTTGCATACAGATGGCTAGGTCAGGGTGCTGTGTATGCCGCCTGGGCCACTGTGGGGTAGGGCTGCCTTCAAGCAGCCTTTATAAGCACACACGGCTTTTACTATAGCATAGTGCTGTGGAGAGACCTCATTCTGCACACACTGAATAGTCATTCAAGTAGCTTGCTTTGAAATGAGAAAAGACCTTGGATGGGGGGAAAAAAAGCAAATTCTTTTCTTTGTGAGACAGAGGAGGAGTGTTGGGAAAGAGGCCAGAGGACTTAAAGAATGTGGGTTAGCAACCAGGAATTAGAGGAAAGTTTCTGTGGAGACACACAATTAGATATGTGGCATTCACCCCTCTCCTTCTAGTGGGCAACAAGAGCAAGCACATTTCAAAGGGTTCATCATCTGCATGAAACAAGGATAGGGGGAAGAAAAAGCACCCTAATTTTTAAAGTATAAAGCAAAGTGTAACTGTCTTAAAATAAAACAAACCCAAAGGTTAAGCAGCAAGAAATTTCCCTTCAACTAAGAGCATGAAGACACAAACCCTGAATTTAGTGCATTTACTTTGTATGTGTGAATCTGAAGGTGTACATATGTGTGCATACACACATAGAGGTGCCTTGTGGTATATTGAGATATTTTAAATTTGAAATCATTGCTATAAGAGTTAGTTTGTCACGAATTTATGGAACACTTTTCTTTCTTTCTGTAGAACTTCTAGGACTTACTGACCACAAAATCCAGAAAGATGCTACCTTGTGTAGAATATTTATGGTAGGAGTCAATATTTAGTTACCAGCATAGCAGGTACCTTTACAAGCATTGTGTGTGAATACTCAAAGGTGCTCATCTTTTATAGATTTTCAAGTATAACTATCAGTTTTGCCTTTGAAACAGTTCACTACCATAGGTGTGTGGCTCAGTTTCTTCCTTGCTGTTTGCAGCCTGATGATTTCATTGCACTTGTGAATCAGTTCCTGATTCTGAAAGAAAAGAGAATTAGTTGTCTGGGCTGTTCACCTGTCTCAATGAAAAAAAAAATCTTTTCGTTTTCTTTCTGCTCCTTACCAAAGATTCTTGAAAAAAAACCCCCATAAATTATTGCACATGCTATATTTCTTTCCATATTTAATTTTTATATATGTCATTTCAGAAACTAATAATATAGCTTCAAAAGATACTGCAATTAGATCAGTGTGTCTGGAGGTGAAAATCACGCAATCTTACATTTTCAAAACTGTATAGATTCATGATACAGAATGTAAGTACTTTGCAATCAATGGACTCCAAAGCCTTGCAAAAGCTCTGTGAGGTAAAAATATAAAAACGTGATTTAGAGGAAAAGAGCAACAGATAGGCTTGCCCAAGGTCACAGAGGAAGTCTAAGAGAGGTAAGAATTGAATCCTAGTCCCTTGACTACCAAGGCAATTCTGTATCCATTATCATTCATTCTACTTTGAGAGTGCTAATTGATTTTGACTGCTTAGCATGAGCTCTTTCAAGGGGCCTGATTTTCAGGGCTGTTTGTCTCCTGCAGAATGTGGGGCTGAGGTCTGGGGCACGATGAAAAGGGCAGCAGTGGAGAGGCTTTTCCAGAGTTTTGACTACTGCAGGGGTGGGTGCTTCCTCCCTGCCTCTCCCTGTGCTCATCTGGTGGCTGCAGAGTGTTTCCTTCAGCCTTTGCACTGCACCAGCTTCTCCGGGGCAGAGCCAAGACCTTGGGGTGCTCACTGCCTCTGCTGTGCGTTCAGTAGCCTGAGATTTGCAGTTCTGCCCTTAAAACTGTTCTGAACTGGGAGGTGTATATAGGTTCTGCCACAAGAATTGCTTCCTGTAGGCTTGCAAAAATTAGCAGTAGTGGAAACAGTAATCATACATGAACTGCAGGGAGAGATATTTTTCTGTCCCAAACACATCATCTCAGATGTTGTATGTCGTGCTAAGGATTCTCAGAGTCTATGCTTGGTTACTGTGTTAGCATGTTCATTCTTTGACATAAATAAATCATCTGTTATTTACATAAAATTGCAGCTTTAAAAGGCGAAATAAACCTCAAATATTTGCATGCACTAAACCCACCAATACTTTAATTTTCTTATTTGCCCTGTGTAAGAGATTTTCATTTGACCTGCACTCATGACATTGTGCTTTCTTAGAGCATTGTGGCTGCACAGCAAGTCATATTGTCCTTTCCCAAAGCAAACCTCCACCTCTCCCCTCAGCACAGGAATTCCCCTTTCATGACACTTCATGTACAATTAGGGTGTAGAGGTAGATCCAGCAGACAGAGAGCAACCAAGTGGGAGGTCTCCAATAACACAGCAGCAGTCTGCAGCTGCTCACCAGGTATGTTCTAGCAGCTGATTTAGGATCTAACACAGTGGATGCCAAGCTGGAGCCTTAGTTACACATTTAACTTGATCTTTTCTTCGAACATCTTGTTCCTTTTGTATAGAGCTACCATATAAATCCTGGCTAAAACAAGGATGGGTACAAGAGCAGAGATCTTTTTGGGAATCATACTTAAGTGACAGTATGACTATGGGGGAGCACAATACTATCTCTTTTCTTAAATGTAGGATTTATAATGCATTTCATAAGCCTTCTGGCAAATTAGGAAAAAAATAATAAGTTAGCAATGGATAGATTCCAGGTTCCTAAACACCAAACACTGCAAAATTTCCATATAAATTATCCCTTCAGGAGCTGAGTTCTGCTTTGAATGCCTTCTTGGTCTATGAGGTCTGAAATTATGCCAGTGTGAGGGAGTTCCAGATATTTTCCATAAAGGCTGCTTTCCAAAATCTTTGAAAGCAATCACAGAATGTTCAAGAATGTCCTAACCACTGTCCTTCTGAGCAGGAGGACAGTGGTTAGGAGGATTGTCCAGGAGGAGTGTCCTCCTGGTTGCTCCCCCATAGTGGAAGGCCTGAGTTGTTTTGGTGCCCTGCAATTACTTTAGCAAGTGTCACAGAGCAAATGTGGAAATTATTTTAAAGCAAATGTTTATTGAAAGTAATTAAAAGCCGTAAAAATTTTAAGACTCTGCTCCCCAAAAAGTTTTATGTCATTGGTAAAATCCAGAATCATTAGCTAAACTTTGAGACTTAGAGCTCAGGAACTAAATTACTGAAATTGAAATGAAATTAAATTAAAGCCTCTGTTCAGTGCCTTTAAGTGAAACCTTGACCTCATTCAAACCAGTAAGGTGGCCACTGACAGCTACAGAATTAGAATTTCTACTTCTGTGCTCAGTTCTCTTTCTCTAAAGCTGAAATAAGATAACTTTCTTGCTTCAGGACAGATACACTGGCATTTATGAGATACTTCTATACAGCTCTGTGCTTGCTTTCCTATCTTTGGAAAAATGCCTGCTTTCTCTTTTGGTTTAATGCAGACAGGCTACAGTGATTCTTAGTTTGTATTACACTTCCTGGTTCAGAACATGTTTTGATGTCATCTGCTGATGCTGAATTTGTTAAAATCCTACCAATTGTAAAACCAAATTTTCTTGGAGATGACTTGTGAAGAGTTCACAAGATATTCTAGAATTCATGGATAGATATTTAAAGTACAGTTGCCTGCCTCTTAAAATGCAGCTAGTAGGAATGTTTAACAAGGAGAAAGCTCTATTTCTCTTACTTTTCTTACAATCTAAGGAAGCTGTTTTTCTTGAACAATATTTTTCTTGAACAAATTATAGGGCATATCTAAAAAGCATTTAATATCTGAGTCCAGATTTATTACATTTTCACTTCTCTATTCCATAACTTGACTCCAGACTTCCATTTTGGTCTAGAAACATGTAATTCTCAAAGAGAAATTACTTGAGAAAGGCCAGTTTGAAATAAATTCTGATAATTAGTCAGCCCCTCCAACTGTAAAGCTATTTATTTGGAAGATATTTCTGATAAGGAATCTTTAAAAAGTACCCCACACATGACCAAAAAATAGGCACTTGTGTGAGAGCATGTGCAGGTCTGAAACAACGAGTTGTTAGAATGGATCAGTCTTTTGAACCAAGTATCCAGTTTGCCTCTAAATAGCAAACACTTCTAGGTGGAAGGCAAAGGCATGTGGGATTCTACCAGTGTAGTTTCAAGGGTAATTTGAATGCATTATTACTCTCTGATAAATCATGTCCCTTTTCTGATATGAAAAATTTATTCTCTGCTACTTTTGACTTACAAATAGGACTTGGAAAACACCTTTCTCTCTTGTAGTAGATGAACATGGATGCAGCTGTCCACAAAGTGTGCACTAAATGTGTGTATTAACATCTGGGAGATAAGAAGATAGAGTCCTCGTCTGACTTTGGCAGATGTTCTTTTCAACTGTCTTAAAAATATAAAACTGAGTTTATCAGCCAAGCAATAAAAGCCTGTTAAATTTGTTTAGATTTTTGATATTTCCATGTCAGAGGGCTGATTTTTAATTAGAAAGACAAGGATACAGAATCAGCTCCTTTGGACCTAGATGTTTAACTGGTAGACAGGTTTTTCCGAAGGAGAATGAGTCATTTAGAGATGCAAAGAGGATGAGGTTCTACATCATTCACAGAAATATTAGGAAATTATGTGAGATTTCAGGATAACAAGTTACCAGAAAACAAGAAAGCAGTGGAGGAAGGACTGCAGATCTTCCAGTCTTTTCCTAAGTGGTATCTGGGTTTTTACATCTAAATCTGCTCCCTCTTTTCCTGGCCAAATTGTCCTAATCTGAAACAGCTTCCAAGTAACCAAGGAGGCAATGCAATAGTCGGAGGTAACTAAGTATTATTTTAAATACCTTGGTTGCACTAATTTTCCTTTGCTTTGGGAGCAAGAAGGAGAACTGAAATTTATACTAGGGCAATTTTTTCATGTAGTACAATTAAAACAACTGTGAAGAGGCAGAGTAACATGGAAAGTTTTGGTGGCTAGAGGCATGTCATTTACTGCCACACTTTAAAATCCACTTACCTAAATATGGACTGAGGTGTCTAAGTCTAGTAAGTGAAGATTTTAAATCTACCTTCTCATTACCTCGCAAGAGGAGTAGACCACAATGTGGGTCTGCCTCTAATACTTTGGAAGCAAAAAAGGATGACAGAAATATGACCTATGGATATAGAAGGACACTGCATTCGTTTGTAAAAATGCACCTTCTTAGCCCTCCTCTTTCTTATTGTTATGGCACCATAGTTGCAGTCAAAACAATGACTTTACTTTTTCACTTTTTCATACATTCATAATAGAGAGTGAAAATAGCAAAGGAAACCTAGTTTATTGATATGTAACTTTTTTTAAGGCTGGGACAAAATTCTCTGAAGCCTTTAAGCAGCTTTTCCATTGATTGCAGTGGGCACTTGATCAGGCATTTATGTTATAAGAGGAATTAGTACCATTCTTAAGAAAACAAATTCCACAGAATTTGTTCTCCCGTAGTGGATGCACCTTCTCTTCTCAAATTACAAAGAGCTTGTCATGAATTATTTTTTCTGCTTCGTATAGACGATGCCTACCTGCAAAGGTAACTAAAAGAATAACCATGGAGATGCCAATTTTACGGTAATTAAAAAAAGAAAAAAAGCAACTTTGCTAATCAGCAAACCCTTTGATCTGGTTAACCCTAAAGGTCAAACTACCCTGACCCCATCAATGTTCTTGCTCTAATGTTGCCCCACTTGGATCATTTCTCCCATTGTTTTATTCATCCCATATTAACTTCAAAACGAAGCTGCAGTGTTCCTGTGTACCTAGCAAATCTTCCTGATCTTACATTGAGGTGAAGGCCAATTGTTTCACACCAAATCAGTTACCATTGTGCCCATTCAGCAAAATCGTTCATTTCCCCAGCCTAATGACTATATCCTATTTGAGGCTGTAAGCATTTTGTCATTCTGACCGCAAAGGCTGTTTAAACCCTTTGATCTTACCTGTTATTGCCCCACTCTTCAGCTGCTGAGCTGACAAAATAGGCACTGTTTTATCTACAAGCATAAGTGACTATATTCCTGTTTGCAAGACATATATGCGAATGGAAGAATATGAATGTGTTGAAGGAATTGCCTCGAATCCTTAATTTTACAGTAATGTGTGCAACTTGTGGGAGCTGGGTTTTTCAAACATGCTGCCTGTTAGCTCCTGCCATGAGGTTATTGTTTCCCCTTGATGTCAATGAGAGTTTTAGCTTTCATTTCAGTGGGAGCAGAACAGAACCAAATCCTTCAGTGCTTTCAGAAACTAGAGCCTCATTTTTTCAAGCTTCTCATGAGGGTTCATGCCTTTTAAGTAGTGTTTTCCAAGGGAAAGAAGGATGAGATGAGCCAGAGACAGTATCCCCAGCAGCCTCCAGAAACTAGAGAATTTGGGTAGAACTGGGCAGCTCTGGGCCTCTCCCCTCTTCCATTTGTAGCCTCCACAGCTTAAATGAAGGAATAGTGATTCTTAGAGCAGATTTTTCTGGTGGTAGTGGATTAAAACAAGAGAACAAGGACCTGTTGTTGGTTACTTTTGAACGTAAAAGGTAGGAAAATAGTGATAAAGGACAACAGAAGTCTAATAGAAGGTCCTCTCCTCAAGCCAAACACATTTGTCCTTTTCTCCTTCTAGGTGTTTTCTGTCTGGAAAAACTCTTCCTTGGTGGAAACATACCTTTAAAAA
>WEIT01034514.1:0-32813 GCA_013389985.1 Dryoscopus gambensis
GAGCAGCCCCGCAGCTCCGTGCATCCTCCAGTGCAGCCGCTCATGTGATCAACAGTGAAAGATAAGTTCTAGCTTGCAAACCCAGACCTGGCTAAGATTAACCCTTTCAGCGCTGTAAGTTCCCCAGAAGAGATGAAACCTGTAGACATCAATTCTCTCCCAGGGCAGAGGAAAGGGAAAGGCAGAGGCACATGAATAGACACCATGATAGTGACACCAAAGTCAGTGAAGAAAAAAGAGCTGAAGCCCAGAGAGAGGAGATAGAGGAGATGCTTTTAAGCTGAAATATATACCATAGCATTCATTAGTTTTTAGACAGGCAAACAATATCCAGCAATATTTTCAAAAGCCACGCCTAGATTGTGAAGCATTACATAAACTGTCCAGGATCACCTACTGCTGATATTTAACATTATCAAGTTAAAAGAAATTTCATGATGACGAAGAATACAGTAAAATTTCCCCACGTCTTAAACTTCCTGCCTTATTCCTTTGAGTACTGTTTCATACAAAGGTTCTGAAAAAAATCAGATTTGGGGACAAACAATTAAAAAACCTTAAAATGTATAGAATTAACTGTTGTCTTTCTATACTGAAAGTTGTCAGGAGCTGATGACAATTATAAAGCAATTAGGGGGAGAAAGGATGTAATACATTGCTTTCCTTTTAAAAAGTTATCCACATAAAGAGCTGTCTAGCTCAGCCTTATCAAAATGCCATTCTTCAGGATGCCAGTAACATATAATCTATCAGCACAAAATGTGCAAAAATCTATGCTAGTACTTTTTGACTGAGGTATTTCCTAACACAGGTGAGCACTATGTTATATCTATATCTTAAGTTGTCTGTGGATCCTTGTTCAGGTGAAATTTAATACTGTTTGTGTGCAGACAACAAGGAAAAGAAGATTATGCAGGAGATGGATGAGCGTATTTCAAATTGCTTCCCTCTTGCTTTCTCTCACCAGGATGAGATGCATGAATGAATATTTAGTAGAAACGAAAAGCTAAATTATAGGAACACGCATATTTTGCATGTGTCCACAGTATTTCTCTCTGTAATAGTCCCTTTGTTCTGAGCAGTGGGTTGAGACCATTCTTCCTGTGGTTACATAAGTAAAACAGCTGGATTCAATAATCACTATTCTACTCTTAAAAATATAAACTCTGTATATAAATTAGATTGCATAGTTCATTATTTTTCTTGTGTCTTCAAGAAGATTTGTGATGTACATATTTGGTAAACTTTTTGCTAGAATAAGGTGAAAGGTTTTGAAATCTTTAGTATTCAAAAAGCCATGTTATTGGAAGAAAAAACCAACTTTTTAATGTAATTTATAGTTATGAGTCACTGTGGGATTTCTTGCTGGGAATGATCTAGCAAGGCTGTGTGAATGAAACACAAAACATATTTTACTTAGGTTACCACTGACTGGTTCTAGTACTGTTTTCTCCCACTGCACAAATGGCCACTAATTATTATTATATAAATATAAAGCATATTTACACCTTAGGGATAACATTTTGCAATACATGAATCTCTACAGTGAATGCTCTCTAAAAGTCAAAATTAATGTCCACATCCTATCTCTTGTGGTACTGATAATGTGAGTATATGTAAGGAGTATTAGTGTTCCTTTTTTATGTAGCTTCACTTGAGAGGAGACGTTCTGAATATTTGGCTTATGACTGCAGGTAAATGTTGAATAAACTAAAGAGAGGACTCTTCTACTCGCCCCTTGCAGTATCAAGATCTTCCATGCAGAACACTCTATAAATGTTAGTGGAAAAGCAAACTCTTTTCAGTACGTAAGAACTGATTCATGCTCCTAAGAGAAGTTTGGCTTGTTCTGGTTTTTACCATACTAACATCATTTAGATGATTTTGCACTGACCCACCTTTTTTTAATGAACTCTTAAGAGTGATTAATGTTTATTAAACATTTCAAGATATACTTCTTTATGATAGTTTTGTCACTTTTCCTAGTTGAAGGTCAAGGCTTCAGAAGAGACACAGATATCCTGGAGATTAAGCCATAGCTGTGATGATGGTTTTTCTAGAGTGGCTGCCTACACCACAAGGTGAAGTTACACAAGCTTGCCAATTTATGGCTGACTAATGAAGAATAAAACCAAACATGCAATTCCATACTGACTTGCCAACTGAGAACTTAAAATTTGGCCATAGGATTATTATTACCCTTTCAGGTAACCTGGCAGAAGGAATGTGAACCAAAGGTGAGAGGATTACTTATATCAGAAAGAGAGGGAAAACAAAGTGCGTAGTAAATCAAGTTGATGAACATCTTATATAAATATTTATGAATGCAAGAAATGTAAACAGCAGCATCTTATGATTATGATAATGATTACATATACAACTTAGTTATCATAACAGAAATTGGCGAAGTCACATGGTTGGAACAGAATCATAAATTGTACTCCATGCCTAGGATGTGCTGCCTAGTGAAAAAGGAGGCATGACATAGTCTATGAGCAATATAAGCTCTTTTTCAAGTTACCAGAGAAATTGTACCTGCTGAAAGTCTGCATGATAACAAAATGGGAGATGAACGTGGGTACTGTGACTGAGGCTGCAGCTCAGTGAGAACGTTCTCATGGATAAGGATTCTGTACAAGTGATTGACAGAGTTCCCCAAAGCACAGGCTTTAGATGAAGTGAAAGGTTTAAATTACCTGTCCAACCACCCAGAAACAAACACAGTAGAATCCAGATTGACAAGCAAATTTGGGACTATCTTAGACATACACTTTTTTTAAAAACAGTTAAAAGGACAAAATAAGCATCCATAACCTGATGGGTTTCTCTGACAAAGTGGAATGAAAAAGGGAAATAATCATGTGATTCAGACAAACATGAAGAAAGAAAATTCACAAAATTTAATAAAGGAGATAGAGACATGAGAAGAATGGAAACATGAATGAAGTGTATGTGTGCCTTTATGCATCTACTTTAAAAATCTGACCCATAAGACAAACTTGTTATAGCTGCCTTAGTGCCTTTATTAATGCCACAGAAGCTGACAGCCTACTATAATTTCACTAAACAAGGCTGACTCTCAGAGAGTTGATGTGCTCTTTGTTCAAATAATGAAGAAAGGTGACAATGGCTGATGTTGGCTCAAAAAAAAAATTAAAAATCAGCCCATTTGTAAATGGCCAGCTGAGAGGCAGCTTGAAGTAGGCTTAAAGCCATCAGTCATAGCCTGTACAACAGAGCTTACAGCCAAATATTTTATTTAAATTACAAGATTTCTTAGCAAAAGTAGTTAGTGACTATTCCAAGTATTTTGAGAAGGCTAATTATAGTTTCTCTGCAATTGTGGACAATTGCCAGGAACAGAGGAAATAATTTCCTAAACAGTCAGTATGTGCCATTTTCTAGAATTGGTGTGAAAATCTGTCACCATTTTTTTTTTAAAGGGAAATAGAAAAAATCCTAGCATCCTAAAATTTTTTCAATTGTGGGGACTAGAAAAGGTCAAGTCAGAAACCCAGAACTCACATCTGTTTTTGCCAAACTTGTCAGAACAGGTATGGTTCCTATTATAAAACAGATTACTTTAATGGTGTGTTTAGTTGCAGAACAGCCTGCAAAATGTGACTAATTATCTCACATAACTTCAAGAAGCTCATTTCCCAAAGGAATGGTGACAATAAAACTTTGTTCTTACAGCACTTTGCATTTGTGAGTCTAGAGAAGATTTATAAAATTTACTAATTAAGTTTCACAAACCTCAAGAGAACAAGTAAAGCAATAGTTTACTAATTTTTATGGATGCTGCACATCCAAATAATGTGGCTTTTGAAAGGTCACATGAAGTCAGACAGAGCTAGAAAGAGATCAAAAGATATTTTTCTTTCCTAAACGCCAGTGGCAAAGGAGTGCCCAGCAAAAAATTCTGTTCTGTCGCAGTTCAGATTGCTGCATGCCTGTATCCATTAAAGTGTCACTGAGTCTTTTGCTATAGTTTTCACCCTCTTTTTCACTCTACTTTTTAAATTAAAACATAAATAGTAACTTTCTGCATATTAGGTAAAATAAATTAACCTTTTTTTTAGGGCAGTTAGAACAAGTTTGAAATTCTTAAAATATTTGTTCAGCATGTGTTTGTAGTGTTGTGAGAGAATATGTAGCTTATCAATCACAAGGATGAAAAAAAGGAAGATTCTGTAAAGGGAAATTTGTGAACTTAAAATGGTGCTATAGTAAGACAGACTCTTTTAAATAACAAGCATGTATGATACTCTACTAAATGCTTTACATGTTATTTCCACAATCAGGAAAATTTGTATTTTATATAGCTGCTTTAACAATTTGGGGCATCTGTCTATGTATCACTGAAGAATGCTCATAAAGTCCTAAAACTGCCGTGTTACTGAATGCCTCATCACAAACTGACAAATTCTCTAACAGAAATCAATCTTCTTGTCTGGTTGAAGCTGCAAAACAAACAGTATCAGCCATTAATCTGGCAGGCTGGCTTGTGGCCAAAAAAGCTTAAGCTAAGAAGGCCACATGAACTGGGGAAAACTTTCTAGGTTAAAAGAGAGAGAGGGGTCTGGAATGAAATATCCCTCAGAAAAAAGCATGTTTTTCAAGTTGTTGGTTCTCAGTTATACCTATAATAAATACAGATGGAGAAAAAAAGCAAAGGAAGGGTTCTGTTTGGTAAAGAGAGGTTCATCTCAACAGAAGGGTCACTTAAGAACAAAACATCCTTGATGCTCAAGTGAGATGAATAAATCTTGATTTGAAACAAAAGACACGTTCAAAAGAATATCCTGAAATTCCAAGGAATGCTCTGGCCTACACGCCCCAAACGCTCCAGACTGTAAGAAGAAATTGAGGAGAAAATAGACATATGTATAGTTGATTTTATTATTTTGTTTGGATGCCCATTTTTTGTTAAAGAAGGAATAAATTATTTTACCTAGTGTAAAAAGCTAACTGTGCATTTCTCATGAATGAACTTAAAACTTCTGTGCCCATAGCACTGAAGTTGTGGGAACAAATAAGCACACTTGTGAAAGGACAAATTATGACTTTTCTCTAATGCAACCCAGTCAGACAAATTAAAATCTGAGAGTAAATAGGCTGTAGGACCTATTCCAAAGAAGCAGACTCAAGGCTATGTTCAAAATGTTAAATAAAAGTGTATCAGAGATCACTAAGAGGCCAAATGTCTGTAAATAGTCATTTGATCAAAAGAAAAAAAAATGGGAGATAGCTCTTTCACCTACAGGTTTGTTGTCCAAGGGTTGAGTTATCCAAAACAGAGGTAGGATATGAAGATAAAAGTTGTGTGCTCAGAGCTTTGGAAGTGTGAGCAGTTGAGCATAGTGCATAATCGAGAAGCATAAGGGTAAAACTAATTCCTTAATCCTTTTTTGTGTATTTTTTCTTTTGACCCATGATGAGAGGAGAGGAGAGGAGGAGAAGATGCACTGTGCATTTTTCAGTGACTACTTTTAAGCATGGGCCGAATTCCTCAGCTTTTTCTCACATTAAAAACACATTAAATCACAAGGCCATTTTTCCTGAAGTCAAGAGTTACTCATCCCAAGGACTATAGAAACAGGATTCTAAACTAGGTATTAACCTTTAGCCTGATATTGAGAAGACAGGTTATTTAATGATAGCAGGAAAATAAAAGCAATTTTCCAGTCTAGATTTCTTGTTCCCCTCTGTATGTGAATACATTCTCATACAGAGAAAGGCAAACCAAAAATGCTGTAAAGTGGCTGAAAAGTAATTAATCGTAGAGTGAAAGGATGAAAACATGAAGTACTGTCAGTAATTTACTTTGCTGTAAGTAGGTTAGACACTTCCAAATCTGAAATGCTAACTCAAAGGAAGAGAAGGCATGTAGTCAGCCCCTGTCTGTCGACATCAGACTGTGGCTCTGCTGTCTGCTACTGTGTTTCCCTGCTCCAGCAAAATTATCTTGACATTTGTGCATAAACCAGTCATAAATTATGAATATCTGGGATTGTTTATAAATTTTAGCATTGTAGCGGGTTCAGTTCATAACCGGGCAGAAACACCAATTAAGTGTAGTGGGTTTGTTTGCATTTTTTATCTTCTGTGAGATAAGAATTAGGAGGACTGCAAAGCAGGCTCCAAACTTTAAAGAATATAAAGAAGTTTAAAGAATATAAAGAAGTTTATTAACAGAACTAAAAGCAAAAAAAAAGTAATAAGGGTCAGAATAAACCTTCAGAACACATCTCCTTCCCCCATCCTCCTCCTGCCTCCCACTTACAACATAAAGACACAAACTTGGGATTATTTCAGTCAGTTTACCACTTCTAAAATAGTCTTTCATCAGTTCACTTAGGGAGATGAGTCTCCTTTGCCCATGTTATGGGGCTTCTCCACAAGAAATGGTCTTCTCATGGCTTCAATGTCACAGCACAACAGCTGCCCGGGGTGGTTTTCTGTTGGCCATGTGAGAGTCCCTACCCTCCACTTACAGCTTTCCCCACAACTGTTTTCGAGGGTTCATTCCTAGCTAATGGGGTATTACTTTAAGGTTGAGCTGTTCAAGAGCAAAAGTTCTCTTCATCTATCTCTGGGATCATCTTCATCTCTAGGAACAGATGTCTTCTTCCCTGGGAGCAAGAGTCTTCACTTCATCACTCTCTCTTTTCAGGCTTCTCATTGGATCACAGCTACTTCAACATTTACTTATTTCAGCACAGGCCCCTTTGCTCGTGGCAATTTGAACACTCTACCCCCCATGCTTATCACAAAATTTCAAGGGGTTCTCTGATGTATCATAGTCCATCACCATAGCTTTACAAAAGAATTTCAGCTTAAAAGCATTTCCTCTATTTCCTCCCTCTGGGCTTCAGCTCTTTCTTCTTCACTGACTTTGGTGTCACTATCATGGTGTCTATTCACGTGCCTCTGCCTTTCCCTTTCCTCTGACCTGGGAGAGGATTGATGTCTGCAGGTTTCATCTCTTCTGGGCAATTTACAGTGCTGAAAGGGTTAATCTTAGCCAGGCCTGGGTTTGCAAGTTGGAACTTATGTTTCGCTGGTGGTCACATGATCTCTGCCCAGGGGCAGCTGGATGAAGTTCAGCTGCCTGGTCCCAGCCTCAGTTGGGAGTGGGGAGTTTTTGGCCAAGGCTGCTTGCTGCTCCGAGGTGGCTCTCTCCTGGCCAGCCCGGCAAAGCCGAGCTGTGGGCTGCCCAGCACGGAGCAGGAGCAGCTAAGATCTTGCCAAGCTGCGCCACAGGGCTGGCCCGCACCGGCCTAGCAACCAGACCCACCTACCTGTCCCAAGACCGGAAGCAAGAGAGGGATTTCCATGTCTCCCCGCAGTTTAAATATGTTAATTTTGAGAAGCGTTATTGGTCTAAACAACTGTCCATCAACACAGGTTCAAACCACCGCAAGCATAGAGATTTTTTGTTGATAGTTAGACTTAAATCTTTGATGAGATATTAAATACAAGCACTGAACTATTGTGCTTTATTCAGCAAGCCTCTTGATTTCTAGAGACAAAGGGTTTTATAATAATTTAACTAGCCTACTGTTCTAAGGCCTTGATTTGCCTTCTAAATCACAGGTGCACATTGCCATTATCTTGTAACATCAGCTTGTTCTTCACATGTGTTAGTGATTTGCATGTCCTCTAGATGGTAGAACAGATACACCTGCGTGCTGAGTGGGGCTGAGTTAAATCATTAGTCAAGGCTTATGTCAGGCTGCTTGGGGCCTCAATGCAGTATTTGATTGTAAGCACCTTGCTCTTCTGTTGCCTCGATTATTCTGCCTCTTTCAGCAGAACACCTTCCCTGGAGGGAAGCAGTCATGTGCAGTTTGCTAGGTCACCATCAAGTCAGACAGGAGTCATAAACACCTTTAGAGAAATGAGTATTTGTTCAATAGCAGAGGTTTCTTCAGGAAATGAACTTGTCTTGAGGACTTAAGTTCATCTACGATCTGGTGTTCACTTACACACAATCACAGCCTGGTTCTGCATTGGTGCAGGATAATAATATGTATTTAGTAAACAGTGAATATGTATTATAATATGCATGCATATATTACATAATAATATATTATAAATATATATTATATGTTCATATAGTGCTAATATAATAATATAGCTATATTATATGTGTATATATAAACATTATTAATAAAACATTATTGAATATAATACGTATTTTATATAAACATACATATCTAATACAGCGGGTTTAGTATACAGTGAATTCTGGTGAATCTTTGCAGTTAATACATGTGAATTCCAAAATGAGGCTTCTGAAGAAATATTACACAGAAGTAGGATGCCAGTAAAAGGCGGCCTACATCTGACTGTTGTTCACAAAGGAAACTAAGAGTGATGAGAGAAGAAGTGTTAAATGTAGAATTATGTCTGTGATAGTATTATGAGTAGCACCTGGGAATTCAACCAGATATTTTGAGTTTAAGTGAAGTCCTGATCCATAAAATTTCCTTTAATAGCTCTGCTATAGTACTATCATTCTTTGTAGAAAAGAAGGTATTTCTGTGTGTGCCAAATTTCCTATCAGGAAAACATTAATCCACCATAACCTTTGTTTCTCATGCTGATCGCTCATGATGAAAAAAGTGTAATTTATTATAAAGCAACTTACCTTCAATATTTGTTGAATTTAAAAAAAAAAAAAGGTGATGAACTGACAGGAAAAGAGTTCTCTCTCACTCTCACTGGTTTTTGTGGGATTCTTTTTGGCGTTGTCATTGTGTTTTATTGTTTATTTGTTTGGTTTGGGTTTTTTTAATCTGCTTCAGAAACTGGTGTTTCTGTGGCATAAAAATATTCTATTCACCTGAATTAGTTACTATTTCAAGAATGGGACTATGCAAATGCTCAAGGTCATTCCTATGGGTTCAGCAGTGACTCCACACTAGTTGTGCTGGTGGTCCTTCCAGATCCAGAGCACGTGCATCTCTAGCTGAGAGTACATACTGACCTATACACTAATACTAAAAGCAGGAAAAATGAAATTTTAAAGCTGGAATGAACTTTCTCACATTCACTCAGTTAGGGGGTGTGAATTCTGGACTGATAATTACTCGGATACAACGGTAAGGATATAACTATAGTTGATAGTGGTGTCCTTCCCGTGGTGGGTGAGAGGTGAAAAGATCAGCCAGCAGCCAGGAGTTTAGCAGCAATGTGAGAATTATTTTATTATTTCCAGCTCTTTTATAGATTTCTTACTTCACAGTCAAATTGGTCAAAAATGCTTAGCCACCCTTCAGAGGCGATGGCTGAATTGGTTCTCAAAATATTGTTCTACTTGTACCAAAACAAGAATAACAAGGTCACAGGTGTCCATACCTTGCAAAACATGGTTGATAACGTTTTGTGAGAACGAAAATCTACCACATCACAGAAAACAGCAAGAAAAGATTTAAGTAAACAGCGCTTTTGTATCCACATATACCCAGCAAAATGTCTATGTAATGCATAGTATGGAAAAGCAGTGATACAGCAAAGTGTCATATAACTCTAGAAATTCCTGTTTAAAACAAAGCTTAACACATATTTAAAGAGATTTTCCTTGCAGAAGAAGATGTTCAAAACCAATAAAACCTTTTGTTGTTAGTTCACCCACGATATTATTTTTGAGGTGTAAACACAAATAACTTGACCTAATGTTTATAACTTATGCATAAAACATACTGAATTAAATTAAGAAATTACCCCATTATGTATTCAAATCCAATAGAATTAAGAAAATAAACAGAATTAGAGGTTTCTCTGATATTTTCTTAGTTACCAGAAAGAGGTTGACTAGATGGCATAATCACTGAAGTTTTACACACTATGCATGTGTATTTAGGAGTACATACGTACACATATATAAACACAGAGAAAGCTCCATAAATTGAACGAAAGGAAAGCCTTGGTCAACAAATGATAAAGAACTTTTGTGAACTGAATGTAATGATTTCTGTAGGATTTCTGATGTTTGTTTGAGACTAGCAGGTATGCAATGTCCTTGTGTCTCTCCTTGTGATTTTTAGAGAAATACATGTAGTATCGAGCAGTTAGTTTATGATCCCACAGAGGTGAGGAAATACTGATCAGAAAGCTTTGTCCAGGCTAACAGGAAGGAAGCTGCACTTTGCTTGGCTTATGAAGGATAATTTTTGGAGCAGACTGTAAGAGTATATTATTTATCCTATGACAAAATATAATAGTGAAGTAAACCCTAGACTCCTCACAGTTGCATGCTTGTTCTATCAATCACAGTTTATTGCAGCAAAGAGTAATGTGAAGGAAACATCTGTTTGATGGTAGGCAGGCTGTCTGCTCTGTCACCTGTAGCAAGTGTCCCCTTCAGGCTGAAGAATCCCAGGATTTTCAGAGAAGTTTACATACTTCAGTCCTGCACTGGCAGTTTTGAAAGAAAGAGACACAAATTAACATTTTAAGGCTATTTTGATATAAATGATAGCTACCAAAATCCTTAAGTTACTTAGCTTGTTTCAGACATCACAAGGTTTTACATACACCTAAAATAACATGATCCAAGAACCATACCCAAAACAAGCATTCCAGATCACAAACATTGTATGGCTACATTGAGTTATAACATGGAATTTCAAGGAGTATTTCTGACTGGCCACATAGAGAGAAAAGAAGCACTGAAAAATGCAAAAACTTGAAGACTTTAGACTTGGCTCTATCTTGCAGTGTATTTCAAACAGCTCAATCAAAGAAGGAAAACACTAAAAGATTGAAGATTGTTTATTTTACTGACAGAATTTAATATTATTGTGTTTAGTGTTGCTTTTTCCTCTCTGGTCTGTAAGGATGTCTTACCTCTTCAGCAGGTCAGTGTGTGACTACCGAAATCTTGCTCATCTGTAATTGAGCTTCATTTTCAGGTAGCTATTTTTGATTGATATGTAAAGCTGATAAAACTTTTTCTTTTTTTAATTTATGTCTGTACTTTCAAATATAGCACAAGTTATAAAGCCATAAGTAGTCATCCAGTGCTCACCATACATTTCATTCAGGAAGTGACGGTCTTTCTCAGGGAAGTCTATTCCTTTTGATTTATTCTGATGCCTGTAGGACTAATAATCTGGATCTTGCAGATAAATTAGTATTTAATAGTTTAAAATCAGATCACAGCAAGCTGATTTGTTTGTCATACTAACACTCACTCTATATGTAAAATTTCCATGAATTACCTAAGTGCATATTACAACTGCTTAAACTGCACTCCAGGGATTCAAGAATTGCTTTCAAGTGTGGGAGGGATTCAGAAAACATTCTACACATCAAATTTTCCCTGAAATGCACTTAGCCATCTCTGTTTCATGGCTTTATCTGTATAGATGTAAAGTGAATGACACAAATATAATTTCATTTGCTCATGTGAGCCCTCAACAAGATCTCAAAGCTACGGTTCATTTTTATTAAGTGTTGTTCCAAATAATATGGAAGGGCAACATCTCCTGCTGTGAACAGAATATATATTAATAATCCCAATTGTCAGACACAAGCAGCTCCTTGGCATTTGATGTATATCTTCTGGATCCTTGTCTTCTTGCCTTACCTCAAAAAATGCTGTGGGGCCAAGTTTTATATCCTTGCTTCTGCTTAAACCCTGGTTACTTATGGAACATATGTTTATGATAGTACTCAGACTAGATGCTTTTACTAAAGCTGTAGCCCTTTTGAATGCCAAGTCTGTAGGAGAATAAAAAATGGTTTTCTAATAATTTTGTCTTATGACCATCATAAAAGAGCACATAGCTTGGTGGCAATTTATGACAGTACATCTACTGAGCTACAGGAGCTTGGAAAAACTATCCTGCTAATGGTGTCCTAAACTAAAATTGTTATGCATTCATCAAGTTGCAATAAATAGAAGAAGAGCTAATGCATTAAAGTTAATAGGGCTGCTGGAGATATTTACAGTGAATAACAGTATGGATAGCACTCAGATAGCTATTAATCTCACTGGAAAATCCATTTTAGTGTAAAGTTTGTAAAAAGGGAAGAGTGAGAAAGCAATAGATTGGTGTTCTTGGCAGGCTAATATAAAAATATGTCACTTGACAATGAACTCATTTCTGGGTGCATTCATTACATCTTAAAGCTATTTCTAGATGTATAATTACAATATATAATTTTGGTATATATTCTTCTTATTCCTTAGACTGTGCTATTTTGGTCACATTTGAAAAATCAAGCTAAATCCAGTATGCCTACTACCAAAAAGAATGTTTTGGAAACATGGAAAAAAATAGACTTGAAATGAAAGTAAAGATTGTAATTTTGTAACAAAGATGTAGAATGCAGTAGCTGTAAGTAATTAACTTTAAATGATAATAAAAAGCCCAAATAATGTATTATCAGGCCTATTAAATGCTTTTTAGATTCTCTTTCGTATGTGGTATTGAATAAGCCTTTAACACTTAAATATCTCATCGGCCTAAACTAGAATTAATTGACAGCACTAAGTTTTCACTTTTTTTTGCAGAAAATCTTCACTAAGGACATATAGCCCATTAATTAATGTTGCACATATATCTTATTTGCCAGGCCTCTGCATTAAGAAATAGCTGCTTGTATGTATATCTCAGGTTCAGTTCTGTGAATTATTCTCTCTTGCTCTCTAAGTATTATTAATATATCCATTATACCTTCAGTACAAAACAATGCTCAATAAGTAAAGAATTCACCTTTCCTGCATCTTTCCATTCTTAAGCTTGATGTTCCTATGATTTACAGTACTATGTTTTCCTACACTCAACATTTGGGATTTAAGACAAGGATTCTCTTTTAATTTTCAAGATTGAAGTAGGACATGTAATGCATGTAAATGCTAACGCAATAGTCCAAAATACTGATCTAGCAGATAGCAATACTGACTGTAGGGAGAAGATTGATATGCAAGGGGAATAAAATTGAAAAGAGCAATCATCTTTGCCAACAACATGGACAGTAGGATTGAGTACACTCTCACAAGTTTGATGATGACTCCAAGCTCCGTGGTTCAATTGATGTGCCGGAGGGAAGGAATGCCATCCAATGCTGGACAGGTTTGAGAGGGAAGTGTGTGTGAATCTCATGAAGCGCAGGAAGGTCAAGATCAAGGTCCTGCCCCTGGGCAGGGCAATTCCAAACACAAATAGAGGTTAGATGGAGAATAGATTCAGGGCAGCCCTGGGAAGAAGATTTTGAGCTTAATGGTGGACAAGAGTCTTGACATAACCCAACAACATGTACTCAAAGCCCAGAAAGTCAACTGTCTGGGGCTGCATCAAAGGAAGTGTGGCCAGAAGGTCAAGGGAGGTGATTTTGCCCCTCTACTCTTGTGGAACCCCAGCTGGAGTGCTCCATCCAGCTCTGGGGCTCCCAAGATGAGAAAGATATTTATCTGTTGGAGTAAGTCCAAAGGAAGGCCATGAAGATGATCAGAGGGCTAGAGCACCTCTCCTACAAAGACAGGCTGAGAGACTTGGGGTTGTTCACCCTGGAGAAGAGAAGGCTCATGGCACACCACTCAGCACCCTTCCGGTACCTAAAGGGGACCACAAGAAAGATGGAGAGGGACATTCACAACGGCATGCAGTGATAGGACAAGGGGTAATGGCTTTAAAATCAGATACATAGCCATGGAACCTTCCACTAGACTACATTGCTGAGCGCCCCATCCAGCCTGCCCTTGAATACTTCCAGGGATGGGACATCCGCAGTTTCTCAGGGCAACCTGTTCCAATGCCTTGCACACTCATCATAAAAAATTTCTTCCTTATACAGAGTCTGAATCTGCTCTCCTTCCATTTAAAACCATTGCCCCTTGTACTACCTGACCTAGGCACTGTCAAATTGCTGATGATTTGCTGCTCTGGACTTTCAGGCACTTATACCAGTTTTTTTACTCCAAATTCCTTTTTCTTCTTTCCTCTTTAAGTTAGATGTCTCTCTTGTGACTTTTACCTGTGTGGTTTCTCCTTTCACCACTTACATTTATATCAGACTTTTTTGCTACACATGAATTTCCAGTAAGCTGATAAAATATACATGTTCACTCAAACTGTGAATGAAAAAATGGTTGTATTACCGACCATAGAACCGTACAGTTCATGAAGCATAAAACATCAACAGAAGATATTGCAGTTACATATAAACCTTAATTATAATTAGATCACCTTGCTTTGTCCATTAACACTTTTCAAAACTGATTTATTTAATGAATAATTAAAATTATTAAACACTGTTCTTTCTCTTCTTTTTTTCTCCCTACCAAAAAACCCACCAAAGCCAAAAACCTTTATAGACTGAAAATGATCCTTAAGAAACAGACTTATTTAATTCAAGTGTGTCGTCATTAAACCATTTCAACACATTGCTGTCAAGCAGCCCAGGCGAATAATTATCTCCCAAATTATCTCATTTATAATAAGTAGGATACCTCTCAACTGTGCATCAGTCTTCATTTAAATCGAGTTCATGTAACCAGTTTTAAAAATACTATAAAGTAGAAAATATTACAATATAGATCAATCCCCTTAACACTTCAGTTTTCTATGAATCTATTATCTCTGAGGAAGCAGAAGCATCTATAGCAATCCCCTGAATCTTTTGTCACTTGTTCTCCTCTATGACACCTCAAAGTCCATAATTTTTGAAGTCCCAAAAACATCCTCCTGTTGGGGGAAAGTCAGTTGTCTTTGTCTTTTTCCTTTGGTCCCGGCCAAGTCCGTCAATTTCTTTGTGAGGCTGAGCTGGAGTTTGCTGAATGGAAAGGAGCTCATGACTCCCTACCTGGGAGCTTCCTTAGGCGAGAATGAGCAAAGTCTCTCTGTCCTTCCTGTTGCATGACAGTCCATTGTGTCATTAACCTTCGATTTAGGTGATCAGTACCCAGCAGAATGAAATGAGCTCACTGCAGCAGTTTGTGCCTCTCCCTTTAGCAGGAGTCTGCACCAGGTGGGCACTGCATTGCTGCTTTGCTGGAGACACAGCTGATCGAGGTAAGGGCTGCAGGACTGTGCACACCTAGGACATCTAAACCATAATTTCCTCCCTCCTTTTTTTTTTCTCTGTGTTCCACTGCTAATAATATATAAATATAGAAATATATGCATTTTCATAAAATGGTTCTGACAGAATACAGTGACAGGTGCTTTGATAACTGAAATTATAACCCATACCAGTAACCAGCAGGATATCAAAGTCCAGTGAAGTTACCTGTATATTTTTATTTCTCTTTTTAATTTAATTTAGCTTCCATATAAAAGTTGTACTAGCCAAAGACCAAGTATTGTGTGTGTGGTAACGTTGACTTTTGACTTTTGTAGATTTGTTTCACAAACCTAACACAGGCACGAGTTAAAACTATTTCATTTCTAATTCTTGTATGTTCAAGTTGCATGCAGAATGTCTTCGTTAATCTATTACTCTTCCTGTTTTTCATCCACACGTGCAATGATTCTGTTAAGAGGTTTTTTTATTAATCTTTAAATTTTCGCTGGTGTGTAAGACCACACTTCCTTTACAGCCTTATTATTTTGTGTTATAAGAAGCATCTGAAGCAAGCATTACATATTCATTGAACCCTCAGGAATCAGGCATATTTCAAAGGAAATACCTGCAGTGTCATAATTTTCTATAGCTTGTTACTTTAATTCAACTATTTTCCCTCTTTTGGCCTAATTCAGAAAGCTCAAAAATTCTCATCGTTTCAAGGAAATTTAGGCCAGTGCACACATAGGCACGACAGAGTAGCAGCAGTTTTGGAAGAAGCTCTGTGCATGTGTGCATGTGTGTGTATGTGTCTGCTGTAAAACAGTGAATAAACCAGAAGCTGATAGTCTTAATATAGTAATGTGACAAGCTTTACTGGTGACTTGATTGGCATGTGTCAGAGACTGAAATATTCTAGTTTATGACTTAAGCAATTTCATGAAAGACTTTTAAAACTGTATTACAAAAGCTGCAGAGACGACTACCTCACCCTGAATGGGGCCCTGACTGAGGCCTGACACTGCTCGATGATGAAGATAAGATAAAGTTACAACTCAGGGCTGGGGACATTCACAAAGCACAGGCTTGACACCTCCAGGGTGGAGACCACAGCCCCAGGACTATCAGCTGCCAGACCCTCGCACCAAAGGGTAGAGGGAGAGAGGCTTTGGGTGTAGAGAGGCTTTGGGTGTGTGCTGGAAAAGCCCCTGGTGAGAGGCTGGTGAGAGGCGCAGTGACCGCCCATCCTCCCATGTGCAGAGGAGCCCAGCTGAGGGGCCCTCCACCTGGGGAAAAATCTGATCTGCAGCAGAGGGGGTGTCATGGCCCATCAAAGGGCCCCCCTCAAAGGGGTCCCCAGACCCTGCACCAGAGCACCAGAGATGATGCAGCAGACCCTCAGTGTTGCAAGGGACAGGGTCAAACTGGCCCCTGCAAGGGAGGCACATGGGCATTCCCACCTGCCCAAAACATATATTTCCATGTGATTCTATACTCTTTGGCATGTGGCAGCGTGTGGTGGTGTGTGGTGGTGTGGCGTGGCATGGCAGCAGGTGACCCTCACCACCAAAGAGACCAGATGGAGGGGAGAACCAGACATCATTGGGACCCCTAGGTGGGTACTATGCTTCCACCTAACCCCTGGCACTCTCTCTCTCTCCCCACCCCATATGCACACCTCTTTTTCTATTTCTTTCTTTCTTTCTTTTCTCTTCCTTTCTCTTTTCCTCTTTTACTATTAACTAAAATACACCATTTTTTTTGGCACCAACATCTAACCTCGTTTGGTTTTAATCTTGTTTTTGGGAATATTTTGAACCTTCTCAAAGTTCTTTCTTGTTTATGCACAGAGACTTAGTTTTCTTTGCTTTTCTGGGTTTAAACAAGATCATAATAGCATGACAGAGACTTGTGATAAATCTCATGCCAGTACTATTAATAGAGATTTATTTTTTTTCAGTAGAGACGCATAGAGAAAATGGAGAGAAAATGTTGCCCTACGTGTCAGAACTGCATGCTGATGTTCGCAGGTTTATGAAGTGTGCAGGGAAACATATATGTTGAATGAATCTATCAAAATTAAAATAGATATAAGCAAACATTTAATTTAGATGGGCTTTTATTAGAGAGTCATACCAGGATGCTTAGTAAGGGGTTTTTTGTGGCTTCTTGTAGGGCTGTTAGAAGCAAGAGACAATGATTATTATGGAGAAAAGAGGGAACAGCAACAAAGTAATGACACTGAACATCACTGTGGCATCCTTCAATAAATCCAGAGTCCAGGTCTTAAGAGAAGAAAGTCTGAAGGACTTGAACAGTGAAGCAAAACCACAAAGACAAAATTATTCTTATGCAGAGAACTACTAGGATGTGCAGTAAAAATCATCTTGCTGGCCCATGAGCTTCTCTTAATTGATCTCAAACACAAGGAGTGCAGAATGTGGAAATGGGTATACTACATTAGAACAAGTATAAAAATGTATACATCAGGCGAATCAATAAGAATATCACAAAATCATTAAAAATAGCAAGAAATAGCAGGTGCAAAACAAGTAATTCTGTATGTGTATAAGCATTAAGAGAAGGAGCAAAGAAAATGGTACATTTCAGCTCAGCAGACAGGAAAAGCAATAACAAATTGTTCTGTAAAATCTTAAATATTTAATATATTTTTGCATTCAAATGAGAAAGGAGAGGTTTCTGGATACAGCAACTAAAACTATCTGAAAATAATGAGGTTAGGAGTGAAAATAATCTGAAAGGGAAGCAGCAGGCATCTTTGTCTCAATTTTATTCTTCCCCAGGTATCCATTTAGGGCCACTATTGAATTGCCCTGTCCCAGTATGGCCATTCCTCTAGTACAGTAGATGGGTGTGCAGGTGCAGCAGTCCTTCAGAAATTCTTTCAGCATGACCAGAACCCAGTCATGATGGTGTGAATCACCTGTGCTCATACGTGAGGTGGCAGACAGTCCCTAAAGTGCAGTGTGGAGCACTAACACTGTTTTCTAGGAGGGAACTAAACCTTTGCTTCCAGAATAAAGGTTCAGCCTGGAAAAATCGCTGGAATATGTGTTGATGCCAAACACTGTGAAGAACTGCAAGGAATAGTTAGAAGCAGATGAAGTGGATGCACGGTAACAGGACTAGCCTAGGTGTATCGTAAAGGTTCCCTATAGGGTTTTTTTTCTGATTTTCTAAACATCTTCCTTTGACGTACATCCATATGTTGTTTGCAATACAAAAGACAGCTCTACAGTTCCTTGTATGTAATCCTCTGACAAGAAAAAATGCAAGCAACAAACTTCTCAGATCGAATGAAGGTATGATCCAAAATATTACTGCTTTTATACATGCCATCACTCTCGGTATTCTAGCCCTGACCAGCTATGCTTATAACATAGTTGCCTAAATACCATCTGGAGTGTTATACCTGCTTCAAGGGATCAGTGTACTCACTGCTAATAAAAGGTGCAAGGGTTGGTTGTTCTGAAAAATCTTTAAGCCTGGTTCCACTCCACATGCAGTGTATTTTAATAATATTTGGTATGGAATTATTGTTTTACTAGAGAATATGCATGAACATTAAAAAGTGTATTAAAAAGCACTTAGCAGAAACATTATTTTTCTGTTATTAACAATACAGTTAGAGTTGGAAATTTTATGTCTTCTAAGGGAAAAACTTCTTTAGTGTGTTTTTAAGCACACTGTAAAAATCAAGTGGTCAAGCAGAAGCAGCAAGTTTCTCCATACAAGATAAAGTCAAAATGAACCCATTCTAGCAGTAAAAGACTGCAAAGTTAATAAAGGGAAGTCTTTCTTATTCCATACCTATTATACTAAATACATGTTTTAATTAATCTCACCAGTTAATTAAATATTTGGCTCTATGAATTAAATTGTGATTACATGTAAGAGAAAGCATAACTTAGATGTAATTGCTTTATGGACTCTGTGTGCCTTGTTCAGAAATACTGCCAAGATGCTATAAAGAATGCCAGGATATCAAATAAATGTATCTTAAGGCATTCAATTAATTGTTTTTTCAGAGCACATTAAACCTGGAATGTCGCTGGTATTTAAAACAATTATATTATTTCCAGTACACCTTCTCTAAAATTTAAAATGTGTGTGTGTTTACATATATATTCTTATGACGATGAACTTTTGTATATTATGTAGTTGAAAGAATTTTTCTTTTGTCATTAAATTTCACTTTTATCTGAAAGAAAAGAGAGATTAGAACTTGTAACTTTACACAGCTATAAGATCGGTGGGAGAAAATGTTTGATTTAGATATAAGAGGGAAATAAACCAGACATTTTTCTTTGCCACTGTTTCATCATTATTTTATGCAAAATTTTTATGGTAACAGTATCAAAGCCCATAACTGGGAAGGCACCACTACCATGCTCCCAGGAATGTTACTTCATGGGCAACATCACCTTCATTATTCAAATCACATAATGGTTGTATTTGCATAGGCTTATTTTTACTTTGTAAACTGTACTTTACATTCAGATATAGTTTCAAAGATAGTGGTTTTGTCATAGGCATCCCTAAGAGCACAAGATTTAGATTTGATATACATGGAAAAATACAAGTAAGCAAAAGACTCATGGGAGAGCTGTCATATATCAGAATATTTCTGAATTTCCTTTGAAAATTTATGCAGATATCAGCATACATTTTTATCTGCATGGAAAGAAGATATATCATTTTTAAAAAGCATTATTAAGGGGAAAAATATTTTTTATTTTTTATTTTTAAGAAGTTTATCTCTTATTATGGCAGTTACTTGGCATTATTTTTCACATACTAAGCACTGAAGGAGTACCTGGGTACTTAAGGAGATTCTAATGTTTCTTTAGATCAGTGTCTGTGTTAATGGAAAATAAAAATCTAAACTAGGCTGTTCAAAACATATAATTTATTTCATTAATTGCATGTTTCTTTATAAGTAAATGAGTTTCCAACATAGCATCTTTCTTCTACGACAAATAACTTCAAAACACAATTTCACTCAAGATATAAAACACTGGGTGTTATCTTCTGGTGCAGCAGGGCCATCTGGAGCCAGTTGCCCAGGACCGTGTACTGGAAGCTTTGAATATCCCCAAGGTGGGAGACTCTACCATCTCCCTGGGTTGCCTGTGTGAGTGTTCAGTCACTCTCACAGTGAAAAAAAGTGTTTCCTGATGCTCAAAAGGAAACTTCTGTATCTCAGTTTGTACCTATTGCCTACATCACTGGGTACCACTGGAGTGGCTCTCTTTCAAGGGTCCATCTTCTTTGCACCCGCTTTCCAGGTATTAATACAGGTCTCTCAGCCTTTCCTAATGGGAAAGATGCACCAGAAACTTCATCATTTTTTACACTGCCTTGTAGAACTCTGTCTCTCTTGTACTGAGGAGCCCAGAGCTGGACACAGTCCTTCAGCCGTGGCCTGCCTAGTTCCGAGCAGAGGGGAAGGATCACTTCCCTCTACCAGCTGGCCAAGCTTTGCCCAGTGCAGTTCAGGATACCATTGACCCTCTTCATGGTAAGGGCCTGCTGCTGGCTCATATTCAAACTGGTGTCTACCAGGACCCCCAGGTCCTTTTCTTCCAAGCTGCTTTCCAGCTGGCTACCCACCAGCATATGAGGCTATGGTATCTTAACTGAAAGTCTACAGTTCCCAGACCTTCTGTGAATTCAGTAAGAACATGCAGATAGATACTAAAACTTTATCATAGACTATGCACATGTATACGGAATGCTTTGCTTTCAAAGATCAAAAGCAGCAGTGTTTTGTGTCATGGGATTTAATATAGGGCAGAAAGGAGTTTTTCACTGTGGTATTAATATTAAAGTTTCTACCCCGATTCTACTGAATGTTTGTTCTTTTTTATCAATTGCATCAAAACTCACAGTCAATATCAATTTCTAATATCTTGCAGAGAATTTTTTCCCCTGAACTGTGCAATTTCCTGTACATCACAAAAATTAACAAACACTTTGCTGAAAAATCTATGGCAGTAACAGAATTCCTAAAGGAAGTGATGTTGTACTTGATAATTCTTATGGGTCCCTTCCATCCTGAGGATGATCCTATGACATAATATATTGTGACTATTAAAACCTTACCAAAACTGGTATAGTCTAGTCCTGTTTGACTGGGATGTCCTGCACTATGTGTTAATACGCAACTCTTTCTGGGTGTTCCAGGTTTCTCTCTGGGTGTTCCAGGTTTCTCTTCTTCACTCCTGGTAGCTATCCATCAACTGAAAATCAAATGAGAAGGGCTGAAACTGGATCATTCCTCTTCATCCTTTCCCCAGCATTATCTGTGGCTATTGCTTCTCCTGTTTCGCTTATATCAGCTTCCTTAGTGACCTTTAGTGAGGAGAAATTATTCTGGAGAGCTTCAATAGACATAGCTTAAGCAAGGCAAGACCCATACGGTGGCACTGGAACCAGTGCTGTAGCACTGAGTGTCACACTGTGACACTGGAGAAGATTGCTAAATCTGCAGCCAGCTTGATATGGTTGATTAACTGGAGTAAAAGTGAATTCAGCATTCGTTTACTCTGCATGCTACTGCTCTAGTGTTTCCCTGGGACATGTGCATACACATATACAAGCTTTTTGTTTCAGGAAATCCTCTAGTAGCAAAGTTATTGACTGATCTTCACCATACTAAAAGCTGAGCATTTTAATGTCTAAGATACAACATTTACTAGTAAGTGCAAAGTATTCCCATTAATAATTTAAGCTAAACCATACCTGTGTAAATAAATGAGTGAAGTACCATTCACACTGCCTTATTCTTGTATTACTTATTGTGTGTGTTTACCTCATTTCTGTTTTAAAAGATTGACTAATCTCACTGTGGTTTAAGAGAATGAGCAAAAATATCTGTTGCATGACTCCAGAAGTTACTAGTTTTGCAGCTAGCAGCTCATGTACCAATTACAAAAATAAAAAAAAAATCATGAAGAGAAAAATTTGCATTTTTGCATATATTATTGTAAGTGTTTGGTTCAGGACTTTGTTCATCTGAAATAGTTACCAGATGCAAGAATGTGTTTTCTCTGAAGACTTTCCCTGCATTTGGCACTCATATGGGTTTAAAAGTAAAACAATAAGTCTGAATACCCTTCAGTATCTCTGTCGGCTAACAATGCGTTCACCGACATGAAAAATGAGGCAAGGAGTGAGTGGGTAAATTATCCCAATAACTTACAGCCAGTTGAAAAAGGCATTGAGTCCCGGCTGCACCGATTTCTGCCGGTACTGCCCTTTCTGCTTCTCTATTAAAAACTGGTGTTTTCAGCAATGCAGTAGGTTAGAAGATGCATTCATTATGGAACTGTATTAAATGGTACTGTCTTAAAACTACATAAAGTTTTCCTGACAGTGCCATTCTAAAGCTATGTAATCCTTCAATATGGTATCTGATGTGTTGATGATCTTAAAGCAATTTTAGACTCAACTCTAAACTGCAAAGAAAATTACCGTTTAAAAACAGTACACTCCTGAAGCAGTATTGCCATGTTTAAACAAAAAACTAAACTTCATACCATCAGTTTAAAATAATGATGATGGCAGATATTTAAAACCTCATTCCTTATATGTGTTTTTGCTCTGTTTCAACTATGTGGGATATTTTTTTGTTCTCGGGAGTTTTATTTTTCTGCTTAAAGAAAATCCAAATGTTTTACTTTGATGATCTGTTCATTGTGCTCACTGACTTAAACAGTCTCCATTCTGACTCTCCTGTCACAGTAGAGTCTGTGATTTATCTGTTTTTATATCCATAAAGATACAGCCTTAGTGGTCTCTTGCATAATCAGACTGGCTTGTAGTTCACTAAATGTAGTCTTACACTGTGTATCTCAATTAATCTTGCAGAGTGTGGCTAATCACATCCCCACCAGGCAGGCTCACATATCTCACCAAGCTGGATTATTAAAATCCATATTTCACGTTAACAGCCATGTGTGTGAGATTAGTTTCTAAGTAGTAATGCACCTGCCATAAATACCTCATATCTGGTATCTTCTGAAATACTGCTGCTGTCAAAGATGAAAAAGCATGATGTGCATTCAAAACTAGTTTACATATCCTTTTTATGGGCAAGTGATTTTTTTTCTTGAGTCCTTTGCTTTGTTCTGATATACCTGAAAACCTATACAGCACAGAATGTAATGAAGACAGAACCTGGGGAAAGATATATTCTGGAAGGACTGATAGAAGAATATAATTTTATCAACTCTATTTATTTTTTATCTTTTCAAGTAAAAGCTTAAGTGAGAAAACCTGCATTAATTTATGTTCATACCATTAAACATACATTAAGGGCTAAATTCCATTTTACAGTAAAACTTTTACAATCTGGAGTAACTCCACTAAGCTCAGTTGGTCTAGAAATTGCCTTAGCATTGTCATTTTGGTAATTACATCCTGGGATAAAGCACTTTCCATCCGATCAGTAGACTATTAGCAGATGATCCAGACACTGAATCTTGGATTTTCAAGTCTCTTGGGTCTGTAAAGGGAATTGATGCTATACTTCAAGCTCAATACTTCTAAAAGGCAGAATTTCTGTTTAACTCCCTGTATTCCTCAATACAATTGCTGCACTAATGCCTAGGATTTGCAGTAAAGACCAAGCAGACTTTTTCTCTGAACCTTGCTTAAAAGATATATTTGGTTTAATGGAACCTAAGAAGAGTTAAAAGTGTACAGCTACAAGCAAATAGGCTTTGTACCACATTTCTGAATGTGATGATGCTTTACTTTAAGAAAATAAAAGAAATTAGCATGTTTATTATTTTCCTAATGCACTGCTCCTTAATTTAGCTTCTCATTCTGGTGGAAGCGTGTCAAGGTCTCTCTGCATTCAGGCAAATAGCGTTTGTTTCACAGCTGTCTGGCAGCGGCAGCTCAGGCTGACTGGTGGGATTGATGGGCACAGTCCCTGCGCTTTCACAACTTTCCAGGCTTCCTGTCAGGTGAGAGCTTGGAAAGCCCTTGCTTGGAGCTCACAGATTCGTGACAGATAAAACTGCTCTTCCGGTGATTCACAGCCTGATTGCTCCATCTTCTCTAAGGACCAAAAGCTGGTTTAGAGCAGCTACATTTCACTTATGTGTTTGTTGGTCATTCAGTGTTGGTGTATAGTCCTAGGAATGTTGGTGCCTGGAGGAGGTAAGGAGGCAGTGGAGAAGGAGAGGGGCTAGATACTCCAAGCATAATCTGGAGTCTTGCTAAGGACCATATAGTAAAATCATAACTTTACAAAAAAGTGGCAGGCTGTATCAGTAAACTCTTCAAACCAAATTTATGCAGAAGTCAAATGTAGATGTAAACCAACAAAAAACATAGTCAAAAAGCTTCTATTTTCAGGGCTTTCATTTGTCCTTCAGGTCTATCTGTTACTAAATAATCATGCTAAAATTATTGTGGTTTAGGAATTTTAAATTATGATAAGAATGAGATTATTGCAAGAGAGAGAAAAATAAATGATTAAAAATTCAGTACCAGTTGATGATTATGTATATATTCAGCAGCATAATTTCAAAGACATAGTTCAAATATGCAGAAATGGTGGATATAAAGGAAAAGTTACTGAAAAGTGACAGTTTCTTATGCATTACAGATGCCCAAGTCAGAAAAAGCAGCTGATTTGGCCATATATTACACAGGTCACAGTTACAATTTTGAAGTTGCACTCCACAGTGTGTATTTTTCCTGGTACACTGAATTCTGTATAAGAGTAGTGGTCCATTTTTAAATTTTTCTAAACACTGTTTTGTTTTTAAATTACAAGTCCATCACAATCTGAGAGAGTTATTTGGATTTATTGTTGCTTATCTTTTGCAAACCTTCATATAAAGTCATATCAGTCACAAATTGCTGCTAACATTTTGAAGCACATCACAGAAAGTGGTAAAATGAATCAAGACAAGTCAGACACCATGCTTCTGGGTAACTGCTGAACACCCTCCAGAGACACACAAACAAGAATAAGAAATATGCTCCAAGTCCCAAGGTCAAATGCTTTACCTAAGAAGTGCATTAATCCCCTGGAGAAGTGATGCTTTGAGAGTTTAATTTCTTGTAGGCGATAGAAATCAGGAAAACAAAAACCAGCAAAAGCCATTCAACCTTATGCATCCACTGGCATAAAATACCAGGAGGGTATAATACTGACAATTATATAGCAGTTCCTAGGACCCTGTTTTGCTGGCCATTTTACAAATTCAGAACAAATAACTCCTGCAAGAAATTTATCACCCCAAAATCTGTAGTCAGCAGGAGAGCAGACCAACTGCCTAATGTAATCGAGAATCATAACTGCACAGGGTTTTCAGATCTGGTCATAAGTAACTGAAACCACAACTTTATAATTTTTATAGAAATTATTCTGAAATACAGATATTATGTGCCTCCTAGCTGGCTACTCAACCCTTTCCATTTCTCTATACTGTATTTGTCAAGGTATTATTTGATTACTTTTGGGTGTTTACAAACTGAAATACACTGTGGTGATATTACAAGCTGTTAGGTCTCTGATCAGAGCTGGATTTCAGATTGAATAGGTCACAGCAAAGTGACCACCCCTGACCAAATAGGTGCATGTAGTGATATTTGCATAAAGAGATAGACTGATATTGGGACTAAACTCATTTTTAATATTAACTGTCATTAATGACAATGTTCAGTTGCACATAAAGGTGATCTTGTTTCCTTCGCTAATATTTTTTGGCTGTTTGGTTGCAGAGAGCTAACCACGAAAATCCTTCCATGGGTTTGATAATATTCTACCTGCAGAGGAGAATAAATTATGTTATTAGCATCAAATCAGTGTTAACCACTGTTTGAAGCAGGGAAAAATAGTACTTTAAAGTTTTAAATTTTAAAAATTTTAATTATTAAATGCCTTTTCATACACTGACTGCCTTAATTTGCATGAAATATGTAAAGACTTCTAGCAGTCTCTTCAATTTACTGCATTAATTTGCTTCAAATTACATATAAGGCAGCTTAAACAAACTAAGCAATCTGCAGAACAATTATATTTCTGAATATATACTATTTAATTGTCAAGCAAACAGTGTTTAGCATAAAAGCAGATACTAGTGCCTTGGGAAGAAAGGGATAAATTTGAAGACTGTTTCTTCACTAGCAAAATGTTTTTACCCACAATATCTTCTGAATGCCTTATAAGCCACTTTCCAGTAACAGTTTTACCTTGGACTTTCAAAATATAGATTCTCTGGCTTTAGCTGGAGATAGAAGAAAGAGGATTTGATGTGCTAAAGGTTTGCAACAAGTAAGCAGAAAGAAATGGTAGGGTAAACCCCAAAACCACCTACGGCATACTAGGAAACTACCACTCAAATCTGTACAGTAAACTGACTCCCCATAATCAGGAGCCTGCAGACAGAATATAGGAGTGTTACATTTTGCTCTTAAACTGTTAATTTCTATAAAGAAAATTAAGTGAATGTGAGAAAATGCAAATAAATTCAGAGTTTCTTGAATAGGTGAATAACTGGGTTTTGAAAAGAATCTAGACTCCTGCATTTCCACATTAATGCCATTACCAAGAAGCTCTCTTATTTTCTCTTCTCTGCCTGAAGAATTCTCAATTAATTAGCTAGAGAAGATTTGATCAGAAAACCTGAGGGAAGCAGTCCTGAGAACAATCTGTGCTATATGTATGGGCTGTCTGGCCAAATAGGAGGATCAATTTCCGTACTCGAATCTGAATCAGAAATTCAGGAAATTTGGAACTATTCATCATATTCACAGGAAGCTTTGTCTTCTCTTCAAAACTAACAATGCCTACCTAAAAATTTTTATCAAAGCATGCCGCCAGCTGTATCCTTCTCTTTACATCACCACTTCATAAAGGTAACGCAGAATTCTCTGTAAATGTATTATCTGTTGTCTTTTCCATGTCAGCCTACTAACCACTAGTGCTGTTCAAAAAGCTGAGTCCACAGAACACACACCTGCATGATTTCTGATCTTGATTTGCTGTGCCAGTTGTTCTCCTGTCCTGGGATTAAAATATCCAATGCTATGTTATTTTAATAAAAGCTGAGGTGACAAAGTGAGCACCTGTATTTTTGTTCACTCCACCTGCTTGCCCTGGTACTTTTTTGACTTATCTCACTGCAGCAGCAAAACTCATGTGGCCACCATTAGTGAAAGTACTGTCTGATCCATAGAGTTTTAAATGTTATTCTTTACTAGAGGAGAAAAACAATTCAAAAGCATTGAATCCAGACAGCTGCTTTTACAAATTATTTTTGTATTCTAAACAATTTTATTCTTGATCCTTCATTCAGGTCATGAAAGGATAACCTACTGATGTAAATGAGGATAAATCTTGGTAATACCAGAAGAAATATCAGACTATATTTAAGCAACAAAAAAAATTGAAAAGGAAATTTCCCCTCTTCCCTCAAATCCCTGTAGAAAATAGAATAATTATTTTCTTCAACACCCTTAAGGACTTGATTATTTGAAATAAAGGTTAGAATAACTGCTTAAGAAATGCCCATGTGTAATTTTATCAATGGTTGTAAATAAACGTGAACAGAATGATTTGTTTAAAAGCATGACTGGTGCTACAAACAATTGAGTTAAATATCATCAAAGAATCACAGGGTCATGGCATCATTAAGACATCCTAAGAGAGATCTCAGGAAGTGTCCGATCCAACCACCTGCTCAGGACGGGGTCAGCTCTAGGGACAAACCTAGTTTAGTCAGGACATTTTATCCAGTCAGGTCTTCACAACCTTCAGTGACAGTGACTGCACAAGATTTTTGTGCAAGCAGTGTCACTGCTGGACCTTTATCACTGGGAAGAAGTTTCTCCCTATATCCAGTCTGAACTTCTGTCTTATGTGTCAACTTTTTTTCACCCTCTCACCCAGCCTACTGTGAAAAGTGCAGGCTCCATCTCCCCAAGAACCTCCCACAGACACTTGGGTTCCTGTTGGGTCACCCCAAAGTCATCTCTGATCCAGGCTGTACAAGCCCAACTGTTCCAGCCTCTCCTCACAGGGCAAATGCTCCAGCTCCTGTCCTGATATCCATTTAGTCGGTTAATGTCTTTCTCATAGTGGAGGGTACAAAACCAGACACAGTTTCTAGCTGGATTCTTACAAGTGCCAAGTAGACGACGAAAAACACTTCCCTGGGTCTCCTGGCTCTGCCCTTTTTACTACAGCCCATTCTGCTTCAGTCCTCTTTGCTGCCAAGGCTCAGTGAGGGCTCATGGTTACCTGAGGGCTGCTCCCCAGCCTGCAGGTCTGCAGCAGAAGCTCTTTTGTAACCAAGATACATCAGTGGAGAAATAAAGAAAAATCCCCAAACCTCACTGTCTTTTGTCTTCACTTTGAAGAAGTAAAGACAAGCAAGCTCAAAGTCTTAGTTTTAAGAAAAAGCAAAAAATACAATCCATTTTTGTAAGAATTATAACAAAAAAAATATGGTCTTGCTATTTGTGAAGCAGCTGTAACCCCAGACTGTTCTCTAACGCCATTAAACTTAAATGTTAGTCTTGCAATTATGAACGCTAAGAGCATAAGAGAGCCTGCAGACACAGAATTACGTGACTAAATTTAATACATGATTGCTAAAGCATGTGTGTATTTAGCCCAGTATGACCTAAATGTCTTGGACATATGTGAAGGAATAAAAAATTAAATTCAGCAAGCTGTAATAGAACTACACACACAGAGGTGTCATCTATTTCCTTGCCACCCTACATCATCCTTACTGCACCACAGCTTCACAGGCTTCTGTTATTCCTGCTGACAGGAGTGAAACAAGGTTGACATCTTTTCTCTCTGTGTTACCATTGCCGCTCAGAAGAATATTAATCCCTAAACTGATCTTTGAATTTTGTATATTTGAAATATCAGATGCCCCAGAAAGGTACACCAATAGGACGCAAGTGACCTGTGGTTCGGTGGAACCTCTCAGGACACCTTGTCTGTGGCCAAGTATACAACAGCTGTTTTGCAAAGGCTATACTTAGGGGGGATTGCAGTTTCAGTTTACTGAAGTTGAGCTCTTACCTTCACTGACAGCATTATAGCAGGATATACATTAAAAATAGTTTCACTTATTTATTCTGACTTGGTATCCTCTCAATTATCCTGTTTCTATCAGGTTTGTGTCTCCGACTGCTCTTATTCATTGCTTATGCCTTTACAAATTATCTCCTTCAAAGGTCCTTGTTTGGATGACCTTAATGAAGTTCTCACCTTGAACACAACCTTAGACTGTGCATCTTACTCTAAATATTAAATAAGTTACTTGGGTTCATGTATATTAAGTATACATTAAACAGAGTAGTATGAAGTAACATGGTTTATATATTTGGTACTGATGAACAAATGAGATTTGCTGTGTGCTTCAAGGTACTACATTTTCAAAATGTAATGCTACAGACACCTCTGAATCCCCACAGACCATCTTTAAATGTTTTTCTATTTAGCTTTTTCTTGGTCTTTCAGGACCTGTCAAAATGATGTAGTATGTATTAGTCTTGCTGTTCCATTGACTTTAATAAAATTCACATTACACACTATGTTCTACTTTTGCTTTTAAAAAGAAGACAAAGTTCACCAAAAGTATTTCAATATGTTATCCCAATATTTTTTTGAACATTTTCTGTTATTATAGACATTATGTCAGTTCTTAATGGTTTATATTAACATCCTAATGCTGTATTCTCTAGAAATATTGAAAAAATGAGAATATATTTTTCTCTAAAATGCTCTGCTCTGGTGGATACTACTAAAGCATTTCTGAATTTGATGGAGAGGCAACTTCTGAACTGGCTTCCTTTTAGTGTCATGATTAAAAGCATATAATCAGAACCCCATAAAAATCACTTTAATAATTCCTTTATTAAAGGTATTATTTAGAGCTAAATTAGAGGTAATTATGCTACTTTATAAGGACTTAAAACTCAAAATATTTCTAAAAATAATATGATAAACACAGTCTTAGATAAAAAATAAATGTAAAAAAAGACAAGACAAATGACAAAATGACAAACAAAAAATGACAACAAAAACAAACAAACAAAACCCCAACCCAAACCAAACCAAAACCACAAAAAACCCCATCATGTGTTGCTTCTGATTTTAGAACTAGATATATGATGTGGGATTTATTTTACTCATCTTTAGGTTTCCACTTCTGAAGTAGTCGTACTCATAATCTGGGAACAAAAAGAAGTTTAAGAATAGAATTCATCCACTTCAGTGGGAGATTAATTATGCTCTTCACCTCAGATGTATTTATTTTCCTTCACTCTATAAAATGTCTCTGAGTGATTTGCTTGATGTCGGCACCTGCACTTGACTGTGTGGATCCCATCCTATCAGCTTTATACTATAGGACAGATGTGTTGTCAGTTCAATTGTTTTTAATTTTTTAATATTACAGGGTATTCACTGTTCATCATGAACTTTAATTTTAGAAATTCAACATTTATATATAAATTCCCACATTGCAGCTTGTCCTGGTTTGACAGGAAGGGTGTTTTTTAAGGAAGGTGTAGTCAAACCAATCATGGATTAGAAGTGAATATTGACATCTGGTGTGGCCACTAAGGAGATGTGTCACCTCTGAGAACATGGGGAGATAAAGGAGAGATTCACGGAGGCATTTCCTTTTGTGTTCCGGCCACTGAAAGGAGCACGTCTCCTCGTCTCCTCCCTCACCCAGCCCAAGGCCTGAAGGCCTGGGCCTGGGCTTGGGTGGGGGAGGGGCAGCCACACGGCCTGAAGTCACTCGGCCTGAGGATGAGAGGTAGGCCGGACCCCAGAGAGAGATGGAAGGGAATGGATTGAGTCAGCTTGCAGGATGGAAGGGTGGAGAGACGAGGAGATGGTTCTCTACCCCCCCTTGCCCCGCCCTCCCAGAGAGAGAGACGGTGTCTGTCCATGCCAGCCGAGGAGCGAAGCGGGGGAGCTTCCCGGCCTTGAGAGCCCTGGAGCTGANTGAGATTTGATTATTTGAGTATTGTTAACCGAACAGGAAATCCAAGGTTTTGTCTAATTGTGGGAAGGGTGGAAGTTGGGAGGAGGAGGAATGTTTCTGAGAGTTTTCATGTTCCCTGTGTGTTTCTTTCCTTTAATGTAGTTTATTAAAGTTTTTTTCCTATTCCTAAGTCTGAGCCTGCTCTGCTCTGTTCCTGATCACATCTCACAGCAGTAAAAATATATTTTCATGGGGCACTGGCTTGTGTCCAGTGTCTAACCATGACACAGCTAGCATTTGCAGTCCCCTCAAAAAATAAACAGAGATCTGGAGATCTTTTGAGGGTAGGATGTTGATCAAAGAAAATCGTGATGCAGAAAAGTTTGTCACTTCCCCTTTTGGAGTTCTTTACTGGGTTTTAAAAGAAAATAGATAATTAGCTATTAGATTTTTTCAGTTTATCATCTAATTTTAACCATTGACATTCTGACTGTGACTGTAAGAAAGCCTTTTGTCATAACTATGCTTCAGTGACTTTTTTCTTATTTCCTCCCTAAAATTTTTGTAAGGTGAAATTTGAGAATTTTGTACATTTCTCTGGTATTCATATAAGTGAGACCAGATTTGCCAGTGCCAGATGTGCCACTATGCCATAGGAAGTCCACTGTGCATTGTATGATAACATTTCTGATTCGAAAACAACATAATTCTGTTAAAATTGTTGTGTGCCAACTAGTTACACTGTCACAGTAACAGAGACTGCAACAAAAGACTGAAAAAGTCTATAGTTTGATTTCTGAATATTATTGCTATAATTTCATTTATACATTTGTACCCAAAATTATTAATGCACCTCACAAATAAGAGTACTCAAATCAAGTATTTCAGTTACCCATTCAGTTCATAGTTACTAGCAAAAGTATGTGAATTAAGCTGTAGGATACTGGGGGTTTTGCCCTGTTTGTTGTTTTTTTAATGTTTTATTAACTGGTAATTAGCTACAGTTTATTTATTTGAAGGCGATTAATTTGAAGGTGAAATCTGGGACAAACTTACATAAATGGGAGGAAGACAAGTGAAGAGTATTTTCAGTCTACACTGGAAGAAAAAATTACTCTTAGAAAAGTGGCAATATGCCAGCTTCACTGATGATGGTTAGTAATTAACTTCAACAGCAGGCTGCACACCTGCTTCGAAAGTCTAAGGGTGTAAATCATTATCCTCTGAACTCCCAAGATTTTAAATTTAATTTTCTTATTTGGGCCCCCAAACTCAGCACCACAGGGACAGATGGCTGAGCAGCACTATCCTTTAATGCACCAGAGTTCTACCGTTTCTTTGAGAGAGCAAAACATCCCACTGTGGGATGAGGCCAGACTTTTCCCATAGGCCACAAGTTATTCTAGTGCTTATAATAATTTTGCTGATCAGGTTTTTAAGTTGAGGCAGTGAAAGTAAGTGTACTTCTACAAAGCCCACTGGAACTCTTTGATATCTAGGGTATATACACAGTGGGTCAAAAACATTGAAAAGCTCCCACCTGTGATATATAAATGACAGCCTTAGCAACCTCATTTAGTGTGGTCTGTCAGTTTAATGTAAAGATTTGTGAAGCCAAAAATGGAAAAATAGGTATTTAAAAACTGCTGGGTTTATGGTTGAAATGAAAAGACTGGGCTTCCTCAGTATTTAAACTAGTCTCATCAGAGCCCAAAACACACTAGATTGGCCTATTTGTGATATTTGTCATGAAGATTAAGCATATATTTAGTCTCAGTATGAAAGATA
>WEIT01034515.1:3760-13987 GCA_013389985.1 Dryoscopus gambensis
ACATGTGGCATGCAATAATGACTTCATCTTTAACATGCTGTGTTCACAGTTAATCTGCTCTTGGGTTGTAGATGCATTCCCAATTCAGGCATTTTGTGTTCAGACAAATTATCTGTTACCAGCATGTACAATTTTTTTAATTGCTGTATTTCTTTGCATAACCTAGAATTCAAGTGTCCATTCAACTACTCGGTAGCATAAATGTCAGCTGACAGTTCTACAGTAGTGGCACACAGAAACTTAAACTGATCACATTTTTATTAGCAATCCTTTGACTGTGTTCAGTGCAAAGTAGTTTTGGAAAACACATTTTCTTAACACATCTATTAGACCAGTTTCAAAAGCCAGAAGGAAGGGAAGTAGTTGGAATTTAAATGCAATCTCTGTCACTCAGATAATTGAAAAACACCCCCATATCTGCAAAATTAAAGGACTTATTTTGGATTTATTTCAGATCTGATAATCTTTCTTCATCAAGGTTATTACAATTTCATTTCTGAATAATAAAAGTTATCTCAGAGTCTGTTATTTAATATCTGAAGTTAGAACTGTTTTTCCCCATGTGTGTAGCTTTATTTATGTACATATCGTATACCAAGTGAGTCAAACTCATAATTTCCTTTTTCCAGTTCTTCATAATAAGCATTTACTTTTATTACTGTTCCCTCATTTTTCATTAATTTATCTAAATTGTTTAGGAATATATTGAACAATAGGAGCCTTAACACAGAGAACTGTCAAAGACCTTCATCTAAAATAAAGATAATTTTCCTTCTGTCTTTGACTTACCTCCTAATTATATATTTATCCCAGGATCTTCCCTTCCCAATGTATTAGTAATTTCCCAAGGAGGCTCTGAAGGATTTGGAACACCTTGGAAAAATCATTTGGAGCTTCAAGTAGACAAGATATATCTGCTAAATGTTTCCTTAACATAAGACACCTGACTGATGGATACAAAATAAAAGTCTCTTTATTGTAAATGGAGTAGTCTATGTTTTAGGAAATTTGTGCATGGACTATGATATGTTGGGAATGCTAGAGTATTTCTAATTATTTTTGCCAGTAATTCAGATTATATTGTAACAATTCTATGACCATGTAAGTATTAAAAAGGGATGAGATTTTGAGACCTTTAATTTAACCAAGGAGTTTGGGAAAAAGGAGAATGAAAAAAAAAAGACATTAGAATTTATTTATATACTGAAGAAAAGCACAAATAATGCTTAAAGAAGATTAAGGCAGGGCATTAGCCGAAGGAAAGTTAATTTAAGAAACATTTACTTTGAAAGTTATACATGGGAACTTTCTTCAGGCCCTATGTTTTTCTCTGGCAATGTCAGGCGAAGTGCAACAAGGAAAATTAATAATATCACATGATTTCTGCTGAAAAGTTAACTAGGCCATAAGCCTGTTTCAGCTTTGCTGGTTGGATTTCTTTTAATTCTTTTTCTTTACTTTGCTTTATTCAATAGAGTCTGTTTCTGGTGTTTGCTTTGCTTTAGTCATGAGGCATTTTTTGTTTTCAGTTGAAGGCAATACCATTATTTTCTTGAAATATAGAAAATCTCTTAACTGTGTGTTGCATAAAATGGGACATATGCTTTGTCAAGGCAGGGTCTGTCAGCACTCAACAAAGCATAAAAAACTTGTCAGGAAAAGTTCCTGCTTCTAAAATCTCAACAATATATTAACATCATCTCTAATGTAATAGAATTGCATGACATCCCTTTGAAGTTCCAAAGAGTTTTCATCTCATGTAAAAACAACATAAATGGATTAATGCTGTTTTGAATTTTCTCAATTTTTAGCTTAATTTTCTCTGTAAAATGTTTGATTTTCCTATGAAACTTGTCATTTAGATGCAATTTCCCTTTTACCAGTATTTCTTTTTTATTTCACATTAAAAAAAATCAACATAAAATGCATCTGAGGGAAAAAGTAGTTGCTGAGTGCTGTTCAAGAATTTTCTGTTTATTGCTGAAGTGAAGCTCATGAACAGCTTTAGAGGAGCAGATTTATCTTTTTACATGAAACCAGACTTTTCAACTGCATCCATCATTTTTTTGGAAAATTACAATTTCTAATTGAATTATTTTCTTCTTGAAGAGTCTACAAATACTCTTAGAGTACTCTAAGTACTAACTTAGAGTACTTGGTGAAAAAATAAATTATATCTGGTTCTTTCAAAATTTTATTTGAACTGCACATTTTTTGCTTGCTGCTGCTGCTACCTCCAAATAAAAGATCAGTCTAAACAATTACAATTTAGAGAATTGTATTTGTGGAAAAGATGTTTATAAAGTGTGTTGAAAACATTATTTTCCTTACTTTGTAATGGTCAGTTTTTATGTACAATAAGCATAAAATTATTCCTATAAACTTAATGAAATAAAATTTTATAGGACGTGATACCTAGTCTGCTGAACTTAAAAAATTTCAGTTATATTCTGGTGCTTATGTTTAACTGCACAATTTATCTTTTGTAAGAACTAGCACTGAGAGTACTTACCTGAAATTGCTCAATAATACATAGTATGTGTTTAATTAGACATAAAAGGACAACTTCGTTTGAAAACCTTCCTCCTTGCCTCATTGATGGAGATTTTGCATTTTTACAGCTCTGTCTGTAGACAACAATTGTGCTTTGCAATTCTCTGCAGATTCCTGTTTTAATCTTTTTAAAAACCTTTCCTGCATTTTAATTATTTTTTATGACAATGGAGTGCAGATGGTCCTTTAGAAAGTGTTTGTAGAGAAGACATGATTATTACTATACATTTTTTCCTGTGGCTATCCCTATCATATTGTCACTTCCTCCTGAGTTAGTTCACATATATGTAAGCTTAATTATTTTTGCTTATTTGAGTGAGTGATGTTGGGAAAAAAGTTGCATTTCTAAATTCTGACAAAACTGATATTAATCTAGTTGTCATATTTTGTGTAATATCAAAGCAGAGCTGACTAAAGAAACCTTAATCTTAATAAAAATAACATCAGAATCAGAAATTGTGTCAAGAGTCAGTGAAAAGTAAGATAAGCTCTTCACACATATCCGTGAAACGGAATCTGTGAGAGTATGAATGAAGTAAATGGCTTTAAAGTCTTTGATCTTTGTTCCAATTTTTTTCTCACAGAAATTTCTGGGTGCAGGTTATTGAGGTGAATAAATTGAAACCTCTCCTGAGAGGAGGATACTGTGCATGCACAGGTCAACAGCACGTAACAAAATGAATTATGCAAGGTTGAAATTCGTTGGTTGTATATGAAGAAAATACATCAGGGCAATCCCAAGCACAGGAACAAGCTGCAAGGAATATGAATTGAGATTAGCCCCGTGGAGAAAATCTTGAGTACTTATTGAGGACAAGTGTCTTGGCAATGTGTGCTTCTTGCCCATAAGGCCACCACCACAACGGGCAACTTGACAAGAGGTGTGGTCAGCAGGTCGAGGGAGGTGATTCTCCCCCTCTACTCTGCCCTAGTGAGACCCCACCTGGAGAGCTCTGTCCAGCTCTGGGGTCCCCTACACATGAAAGATGTGGACCTGTTGGAATGAATCCGTAAAGAGGCACTAAATTGGTACAGAACTGGAGCACCTCTTTATGAAGACAGGTTGAGAGAGCTGAGGTTGTTCAGCCTGGGGAAGGCTCAAAGAAGACCTTAAAGAAGTCTTCCCGTACATAAAGGGGTCTGAAAAGAAAGCTGGACAGGGACTTTTGACAAGGACGAGGGGGAATGGCTTTTATCTGAAGGAGGGTAGGTTTAGATTAGATATTAAGAAGAAATTCTTTACTGTGCGCGTGCCACATCCCTGGAAATGTTCAAGACCAGGCTGGATGGGTCTCCAAGTAACCTAATCTAGTGGAAGGTGTACTTGCCCGTGGCAGGAGGCTTGGAACTACGTGATCTTTAAGGTCCCTTCTTACCCTAACTCTTCCATGATTCTGTGATCTATTGCAACAGCAGTTCAGGCCATAGCTGTTACAGATCTTTTCAGTTATGAATCAAATGGAGTTTGCACAAAAGAGGTTTTCACATAGAATTTTTTGTTATTGTTGCAGCTGAAACTCATATTATGTTGAATGCATATAGTGAAATTACCAGTAAGTGAAATATGAAATAATATTTCTAATAAAATCTCTTTTTTTATGCCTGGAAATGAACATCACAGTTTTAATGTGGGTGAGTATTTTAATCTTCTTTCTTTTAACTTGTAGTTGATAAGCAGTTGGCAGAGAATAGGCTAGTGCTATACTCTGCATGCATTGTGCCATGAATATTCTCTAAACACCATAAAGGGCTTAATGCATTCTCTTTGGTAGTAAACCCACACATTAGGAAATGGTTTTTATGGAGCTGATAATGCAATGCTTGGGAATTAGATAGGTGAACAGAACTGAATTGTAAATTCCTTGAATGACATCATGCATTCCTGAATCAAAGGCCAGGTCTTGCCTCACAATTTTCACCATTTCTCCCAATGAATATCCAAATGTAATATGTTTCTACAATATTCAGTGAATTTAAAGTCTGACTGTTATTGTGAGAAATATTTCTGATATTTTCTTTGAGGAAGGGTTATACCAAAAGAATGAACCTTCTACAGCAGGAAGACAGGTGTACAAGCCATGTCTAATAACTGTCGCTTTACTTTTGACACGAAGAGCATAATTTAGAAAGTGTTTGCAAATGATTCATTCATTTAGAGTGCATTCCCTGTCATCATCATAATAATAGTTTTCCCATTATCTTTGAATGATTAAGGACAATGTATTCTCTCAGCTACCATTTTCCCCTTCTCATTTTTGCAGCAGTCAGTGTCAATACCAGATCTAATCTGTCAGTCTTTGAGAAACACTCCTACTTTGATATGAAATTTCATCAGTCAGACAAAATAAATAGGAAGCTACCATGTGGTGGCTGTTGCCTGTATTTTGAAAGTGTCGCATGATGCCTGGATGGACGGATAGACAGATACAGAGTAACAAGAGACATTGAAGGAACATCTTATAACACTGCACTACTGGCCCCATGTATACGAGAAATTTGAAAAAGAATATGCTATTATGTGAATTAGAAATGATAAAATTTAAAGATGTCTTCATATGAGCCTGACCTCTTCCAATAGCCCATTGCTGTCAGAAAACAGCTTACTGGAATTTCCAGAATTTCAAAGTATAATGAAGTAAACAATGAGTAGAGATAATCAGCTATTCCTTGCTAATAGTCTGGAAAACTGTTCCTTCCTCAGACTTTCTTTGACAAATTTGCACTTATTTTTACTTCTTTCTAAACAGAGAAGGATTCAGTAGTAGTAATTTTCCACATTTGTTCATACAGTTGTTTGCAATAATTTATTTAAATTTATAAGTTTTTGTTTAGTATTTTTAAGGGTTCTTCAGAGCACCCACTCTTAGGCTTTCATATTCAGTTGATCTCTTCACGTCGTGCTTTTTAAAAATTTCTTAGACTGCTATACTTATTACTTAACACAAAGCAAATTATTATAGTTTCAAAACCTCTCTTGTTTTCCTGAATTGTGTCATAATGTTATGGATTTGGTAACACCATGTTCTATCAATAAATAAATTGGAAATAATAGGTTTAGTAAAAGGAAGTAGACTCTAAGAACATCGATAAAGTAATAATATTTGCTTTCACATTTCTGGTACCACACTCCTGCACTTGACCAACAGGATTTACCATCATCCTCTGGAAGAAGAATAACTTAGACTGAAAGAGAATAGGTTTAGCTTAGACATTAGAAAGAAATTCTTTACTCTGAGGTTGATGAGAGTCTGGAACAGGTTGCCCAGAGTTATGGATGCCTCATCCCTGGAAGTGTTCAAGGCCAGTTTGGATGGGGCTCTGAGCAACCTGGTCTAGTGTAACGTGCCCCTGCCCATGGCAGGGGGCTGTAACTACATGATCTTTAAAGTCCCTTTCAATTCAAACCATTCTATGATTCTATGAAAGAGAGTAGTGGCTTTATCACTGGATAAAAGATTGCAAAACAATGAAATGAAGAATTAAGAAATCTGTTCATTACTATTTAATTTCAGTTATGTTACTACAGGACAGTTATAGCAGAAGAAACACACAAAAGCTTGTAGAATATATTTTCAGAATAGCTGTGGCTGAGTATATATGAATGCATATCTCACACCTCTTAATCAAAGGCTGTGTTCTGGTCCATGCCTTGATTTCAGAATACCTACACAGAGCCTGTCAGTTAACCTCCTATACAACCAAATTGCCTTTTTTTTTTTTTTTTACAAGGCAGTGCTTCTTCTCTTCCTCAGTTCTTTCTGTACAGATTCCTCCCATAGTTTACATTCTGCTGTCTGTTTTATATCCATCTTGCCCTGCTTCCCAGGATTCTCTGTAAATGACCCTGAAGGGCTAGAGTCCATGGTATGAAAGAAGATTGCAGAAGGCTCTCTTGAGATGTTGTCTCAGGGGCCAAAAATGCCAGCCTTCTCAGCAGGTAACAGGGAAAATACCTCCTCCTCTTTTAATCAGTTAGTCACCCTTACATCCATTAGTTACCTGTTGCCTTTTAGCAGAAAGGGTAGCGTCTGAGTAATTTTGGAAAAAGTAGAGTTTAATCTTTGCTCTATAATAATGGAGAAAATATGTCTCCTTCATTATTGCTTTCGGGAGAGTGCGCTAAGAGGAAAGCAGTCAAGCTTTGGTATTCGCTTTCCTGGGTTTTNTAGGCTAAGGCATTCCCACACTTTGGTACAAAGTGAGATGTCTTTATGAAACAGGTTTCTGCATCCAAATTGGCTTCAGTGGAGACTTGTCTGAGTAAATCTCTCCAACCCTGTCATTTTTAATTCTGAAGTTCTACAGGCATTATCTAGTTTGAATGGGGAAGTGAAGGGGGAAAGAATCAGAATAGAAAGTTTTTGAGGAAGATGTGGCAGCATTTGGCCCAATTCTACATGTGCTTAGCACAAGTAGTCTTATTAGGGAACTATGTGCTTAAATTTAAAAGTTTTCTTTAAAACCTCACTGAGCTGGGGACAGTGTGTGCTTTCATATTCAGGAAATTCTGGAGTTACTTTCCTTTTTTTAATAAAGCAAAGCCCTTGGGAAGCACCTCTCTTGTACCACTGTGGACATAGAACTTCCTTTCCTGGCAAACTTCTATTGAAGAACTACATGAAATACTGCAGTTCATGGCTTTAACAGACTTGGAAAGAGCTTGAAGCTCAGGAATTGAGTTAACTGCAAATATACCAATTTCCTCTCTAGGAATTTTACAATTATTTGAGGTAAAATCCAAATGAATTTGCATATTTTCTTCTGCTGTTTGTTTTCAAAATAAAAAAAAAAGTTATTCAAATTTCTATTGAAGGAAAGAGAAGATTAAATACTACATCATCACTGAAAACACACTGATGTGCAATTTAATGAGATTTTTCCAGAGACTGAAACAAATCAGGGAAGATTAATTTCATTTGCCTGAAGGCATTATAAGAAAATGCTTTTTCTTTTCCCCGCTTATTTTCTGTCTTCTTTTTTTCCTAAGACTCTTGTTCTACAACAAACTCTTCTCAGATGTACATCATCACAGAGAATTTGAAATTGCAAGTTTGGGGGAAATTGTATAAAATAAGATTATTAAAAGAACAAAGCACTGAGACAAGTGACATGCAATTTACAGCTCGTGAATGAGAGTGTAGATTGAAGATTAGAAAACAGCACACAGGAGAAAGTGCTCAGATGAATACCACATGAAGAGAAAGAAATTATTTTACCATAAAAAGGAGAAAGGTGGTTCACTGCTCTGATTGTTGATATATTTATAAAATAGTTACTCTTTGTGCTCAGTCTTGTGTACTCATGCAAACACTTACCAATGTAAACATACATTTATCATTAGAGATGCTCTGGTAGGCGTGCAGAACCATGCATGGAAACATACAGTACAGCCACTTGATGATTATCAACAGCAGGAGCATAGATAATGTTGGAAGAAGATGGAGCTGAGATCCAAATTGGAGGCACAAAACCCAATGAAGCTGAATGGAATAGAGCTAATGGAATCTTTTCTTTTCTATAAGTTTTCAGCAAAATTTCAACAGGAAAAAAACATTAGCACAACTTCGGTTACACATCAATCTTTGCAGTGACAAAAAATGGAGATAAAAATTTGAGAAAACAAGAAATACTTCAAGAAATTTAGAGCAAAATAAAATCATATCTGAAATGAGGTTTCAGAATGTATTCTTCTGAAATATTGAGTATGTAAAGGTCTACATTACACAGTCTTAAGAAATATAGTTGAATTACTCCACACCTCAGTAATAATCATTTCCAAAAGTAAGCATTAAATATTAATCTCAGTGTTAATACATTAGGAAACATTTTGACTTCTTTGCTGAAAGGGAGAAAAGAAGCATATCCCTCCTTCACTTTATTTGTCAGACATATGAACCTTGTTGCTTTGTGGTCAGTAAAAATAAGATTGGCACAAAAAGAAGCAATTTCTAAATGTATTCAGTAACAGAAAAAATGCAAATCCATTATAAATAAAATATAAGAATAAATAAAATATAACAAATAAAAAAATCTTCACCAAGCCCAAGCAGTGTACTGATTGACTATGATTTTTATTTTTGTCCCTTAGTGTACTTGCACTTTTTCAGCTTTCTGCACATTCAGTATGCAACCGACAGGCAGTGTTGTAGCAGCTGAATATCTGAATGATTGCAATGGTGCAGAAACACATTTTGAACAAACCAAAGCAACATTCAATAAGTTTGTTCTCATTTAAGCCATGAAAAGACTTCATTATATATAAAGTTAGATTTTTCACCATACTTAGAATATAAATTCTATACCACTTCTAATTCTAAGTAGTGCTCTGGTGGAAGACATTGAAGCATAAAACAGCTTGATTTTGCTGTTAACAACACTAAAGTCTGAAGGATAATCCTCTATATTATGCAGCACAGTAAATGGGTATTACTGCTGGGTGGACTCACTTCTATCCTGTCCCCATATATTGTGATACAACACACAAGGTTTACATTGACATACAAACATACCAAGGGAAAATAATTATAAGAATTTTCTATGACCCTTAGAGCTATGAGCAGTCTTCACTAACACGCATTCTTTCAACAATATATGTTTTCTAATCTGTGTAAGAGACTGGATATTCTCATTTCAGGCTCCTATTTAAGAAAAAAAACTCCAGAACTACAGTACTCTGTCAAATTAGAGCTTCCATCAGAAACCTGTCAGTCGTGTAAATCTATCTTTATAGTATTAGCAGTGTAGTATGTGAGCAGAGTCCACAGCTGCACTGACTTCTCAGAAAACAGTATTTGTGTTTGAAGTCCATTAGGATGCCTTTTTAGCCACACATGGGAAACAGTGACTTCTCTTAATGTATTTTCCTTGTATTTGATTGGGTACTGGCGCTCCACCCACCCAGATGAATGGGCTGCCTCTTGTTAGATGTGTTGTGATCCTTTTACTTACAAAAATGGACCAGCAATGCTTTTCACCATCTGATCATATAATTGCATATATTTTCATCTATTTTTAGTAGGTTTTTATTTGGGTTAAATCTCTTAACTTTTGGCACAGGACCATTTTAAAAGTGTAGGGCTGTTGATGATTTTAAACTAGTTATTTTATTGAGTCAAGTTTTGAATTTTCTGTTAAGGTCAGCATCCTTTCTCTCAAAAGAGATTTGTCTGAGGAGAAAGAACACCTTGAATATATGGTGCATTAAATGGCGTCAATTATTTTATGAACGGACTATTTAATATATCTTGTGAGATTTCATGGTCATTTCTCTCAAGACAAAATTACTTGGCTCACTTGCAACTTTAGACCCTAAACCTGCTTGTTTACAACAGAAATCAACAGTTACAAGTCTCTTATAATCACATTTATTCTTTACGCTTTTTCTTTTGTATTAATATTTCGGTTTCAGAGATATTTTCCTAAAATTTCCTGGAAGTGATGGCATCATGCCATGCTCCTTATCAACTGTAATGAAGTAGTTACATATAGAGTGAAACTTTTCCACTCTTTTTCAATGAACTGGTCATCTTGGAATAGCTGCTCTTTGTATTTCATCTAGTATGATCACAAGTTCCAGTGACAAAAGGCTGAAATTTGTGTAACATGTGCCTGCATCCTCAGTCCTCAATGAGGTGGTGCCCAACTTTGCTTTGCAAATAACACCTGGATACAAGG
>WEIT01034516.1:9381-25504 GCA_013389985.1 Dryoscopus gambensis
CTTGGGCACTGCCAGGGATCCAGGGGCAGCCACAGCTGCTCTGGCAATTCCAGCCCAGCCCCTCCCCACCCTCCTAGGGAACAACTCCTGCCCAAGATCCCACCTAAATCTGCCCTTTTCCAATCTGAAGCCATTCCCTGTGTCCTGTCGTAACCAACTCTTCCACTATCCCAGGCTGCTCCCAGCCCCAGTGTCCAGCCTGGCCTTGGGCACTGCCAGGGATCCAGGGGCAGCCACAGCTGCTCTGGGAATTCCAGCCCAGCCCCTCCCCACCCTCCTAGGGAACAATTCCTGCCCAAGATCCCACCCAAATCTCCCCTCTTCCAATCTGAAGCCATTCCCTGTGTCCTGTCCCTCCAGCCCTTGTCCCCAGTCCCTCTGCAGCTCTCCTGGAGCCCCTTCAGGCCCTGCGAGGGGCTCTGAGCTCTCCCTGGAGCCTTCTCCTCTCCAGCTGAGCCCCCCCAGCTCTCCCAGCCTGGCTCCAGAGGGGCTCCTGTTTAGCCTCTCCCCTTTGGTCTCATTCCAACAGGGCAACAGGGAGGCACTGCAAGAGGTTGTTGCAGGTGGACAAAGGGACTTTTTGGGGGCCCTGGGCAGCCCTCAGACAACACCACCTGAGGGACTTCGTGATACGAGCGAGAGGATCCTTCACGGCCGACGAACACATCAGGTGCACTTTGAACCCTGAAGGAAGAAGGTGGGGTTTGCAGGGGTGGGGGGAGGAATTAAAAAAATCCTTGTTACCGTGGATGCCTCGCGCTCCCCATCTCCCGGCTGAAGCCCTCCCCATGCTGGGCTGTGCAGGAGCTGATAAGGAGGCAGGGAAGAGGCGCTGGATTCCTGCACGCAGCAGCCAACGCCTGCGCCTCCCTCCGCCTCTGCTTTTATGTAGTTTGGAAGTGCTCTGAAACTGCTGGGCACAGACACTTCTGAAGCTGCAGCAACTTTGCACGGCGCGGTTGTTTTATGTCTGAACTGTACATACAGCAGTGAATAGAGCTCATAAAAGATGGATGTATTCTTGTTCTTTTTGCTGGTTTTGATTTATTATTTACTTCACTTTTTTCAACTCTTCCGAAGTGCTGTAAATCATCTAAATCATTTTTCTCCTCTGCTTGGCTAGTTTGGGGGAGCTGAAGCGAGATGATAGCGCCTCACCTCCTCAGCAGTGCGGGGTTTGCTGGGGGTTTCTCAGGAAGAGAGAGAAAAAACAGGAAATTTGAGCTCTTAACGTCTCCGCAAAGAAGCTTGGAAAGGCTTAAAGGTCTTCTTCTGTCTGCTTTGCAGGGGCTCTGGGGCTCGGCCTTGGCTCAGCTCTGGGAGCTCTCCTGGCTCAGGATTCCTGCCCATCCGGGAGTGGTTCAGGGAGCAAATCTCACCCTCAGGGCAGGGAAGGTTTGCACACCCTGTCCCCTGGGGAAGGAGGGAACTCAACCAGGACCCCTGGGGTCTCCAGGGGTGGGTGACGCTTCGAACACGCAGCTCTGGCCCGGGGAGCGCCCCAGGGCTGGCTGCGGGCAGTGCAGGGGGCTCGGCTCAGAGCTGGGCAGGGCAGGGGGAGCTTGGGGCCAACACATCCCAGCGCCCAGAGCCTTCCCAGCGATGTCCCCATGGCCTCCTTCATGCTGAGAGCAACCCAGCAGGGGCTCCAGCAGCCAGAAAAGAGAGGGAGGTCTGTGTCCACAGGTGGAACGGAGCACAGAGAGCAGATTTCCGAGGGCACGTTGCTGTTGGAGCACCCAGCTCAGCGCGATGTGAGCCCACACGGCGCTGCTGGGCTGAATTCGGCACAAACCCAGCCCTGAGACTCCTCGAGACCTGGAGCCTTCCTCCCCCAGCACCCCCATGCTGGTCCCGCTGTTTGTCCTGCCAGCTCCCAGCACGGGCACAGCAGGGAGGGGGCCATTCCCAGCCTCTGCAGGAGGACCTGGGTGTCCCCACTAAATCTGGACCTGAAGAGGTGGAATCTGTGGTGTCCCCTGGACTCGGGAGACCTCCACTGAGCAGGGAATAAATGCAGCAGTGGATGAATGTTGGGGAACATGAAACAGGAAAGCCTTATAAATACGATTGCCTGGCAAAAGATTTTGAGAATATGGAAACTATAAGCGAGATTGAAACAAAGGCAAGCTTTGAGATACCAAGCCTCAGTTACTGAACAACAGGTAAACAATGGTATGGCCGGCTGAAGGTAATCCCCTCTGATTGAACAACACCCTCTGCTTGCAGACAGGTCCAAGGGTCAGAGCAGACCCCACTGGCCTGGCAGAAGGGGTCCAAAGAGCAGTTTTTAGGGTTTAAAATGTAACGCAGTGTGGTAATGCAATGATTCTTACAGGCTGTATGTAAATGCTATAGGATTTGTATCTTGTACTAGATTGGTTAGTGGAAATTAGAATATTCAGCACAGAAGAAGATTTATTGTATCGTAACGAAAACTTCACGCTCTTACTCCTACACTCCTGCTCTCTCACTCCTGCTCTTTGGGGCCTGCTCCGAGCTGGGCTGGCAGCTCCAAGCAGGGCCCTGCACCCACGCCCTTTGCAATAAACCGCATGCTCCCAGACCTGACTCCGGAGATGTCTCGTCTCCATCCATCCCGACCGTCCAGCCCACCCCAGCTCCTACAGATGAACGCAGCAGCTCGAGCCCAGCAGAAGCACGGGCTGGCCCTGTCTGTGGAAAGACAAAGAAACCGAGTAGAGCCCTGGGTGCTCCGAGGGGCCCTGGGGAAGCAGAGGATGGGCACAGAGGAGGGCAGCGACCCCTGCATCGCTTTCAGCAGGGGCTGTGGGACAGGGCAGGACCAGAGGGCTCCTCTCACTTCCCCACCCTCTCAGGCAGACCCGGGCACTGCGTCCCCACAGCCCGGAGCACACCAGGCTCAGCGCTCCGAGCGCCCAGTCAGGGGCTGTCTCCTTCCTGTCACTCTGTGTCTCTTTTTTTCAGGAGGAATTCAGCTGCAGGGAGAGAAAACGAGCAAGCTGCTAATGAAAGGGCAGCTGCTGCTCCGTGTCAGGCGCGCGAGACCCCACTGGGAGCTCAGCTGGGCGCAGTGGGTGGCTGGACACCGTTTATTTTTACATTAGAGCTATTTTCCTCTCACCCTGTCTGCTCTGTGCTCTTTATTTCCGAGTCAGCCCAGCCCCTGTCAGATGGACATCGATGCAGGATGCACAAACCTTCCCAGTACAGGCTAATTTTAGGTTAATAACTGACTGGGGGGGAGGGGCTTGGCTCAGCATCCCCTGGCATCGACGGCAGAGCTGTCCTTGGTGGGTGGCACTACCTGCCCTTGCCAGGCAAGCAAAGAACCTCCAAATCAAATGCCAGGAACTGCCTGGGGGTTTAGGAATCAGAGAATCGCAAGGTTTGGCTTGGAAAAGACCTTAGAGCTCATCTCATTCCACTGTCCCAGGCTGCTCCAAGCCCCATCCAACCTGGCCTTGGACACTTCCAGGGATCCAGGGGCAGCCATGGCTGCTCTGGGCACCCTGTGCCAGGGCCTGCCCACCCTCAGTGGGAAGAATTTCCTCCTAACATCTAATTTAACCCTGCCTCTGTCTGTTTAAACCATCCCCCCTTGCTCTGTAAGTATCCATCTGTATTAAAATTCCCTCTCCCTCCCAAAGGGAGCCCCCTGGCCTGGGAGAAGCTCACCAAGCACAGGGTACCCATGCCCCTGCAGGATGGGCAGGTGGGAGGTCACAGGCTGTGCTCGAGGACATCAGCGCCAGGTGTGACAGGGACAGGGTGGCCGCAGTCTCCTCTAAAAGCTGCAGTGTCCTTGCGTGGGAATGGGCGTCCAGTGGACACCTGGCTTCACTGGAGAGGTGGGACATGAGAGGGCTCTGCAGGGCATGCAGATGTTGAGGATTCCAGAAACGAAACTGGCTCAGCAAAAAATCCCTGAGTCATTTCCTTGTCCTGCGTTCTCAGTGTCCCGCAGGAATTCCTTCGCGTTCCCCTCTGAAGCCGTGGCTCTCTCGCCCCTCATCCCCAGTCCCCAGGGGCACCCGGGGAGCCCAGCTCAGCGTGAGCAGCCCTGCAGGAGCCTCCCCGGGCGCAAAGCTGATGGAGGTGACATTCCCATCCCAGCCCCAGCCCAGGCTGTGGCACCCGGGCTCTCCCATGGTGTCCCAGTTTGAAAAGAGGTGTCAGCTTAAGGGAGGCAGGAGCCTCCCTTGAAATGGAAAATGTAAACCCCCTCCCTCCAAATTATTAGAATTTTGAAATTAAGGGGCTCTCAGGCAAAGATATGGGAATAGGAATAACAGTTCTTTACTGGGAAACTTGAAAAAAAAAACAAAAACAAATGCAAGAGTACAAAACAAAACAAAACAAAACCACTGACAGAGTCAGAAACATACTCTGACACCCTGTTGTCACAGGGTGTTGGTAGCAGTCCAATTAAACAGTGGCTGCAGCCCTCCTGAATTGGCAGATGTAATCCTGTTGAAGCAGTGATCTTGTAGAAAAGGTCTGGTCTTCCTCAGAAAGTCCAGTGGTGGTTGTGTAGCTCCTGTCCTCTGGGGATCCAGTGGGAAAGGCTCTGTCTCTGTTACAAAATCTCAACCTTTTATCCAGGTGGGAATGCTTGGCTCCTTCCCCCTGGGCAGAGCATCTCACAATGGGATGGTGAGGGATGAGATAAGGCACTGATGGGCCATTAACAGGAGATGGTCCAGGTGAAGTTATCCGTGAGTCATCAGGCAAGGCCTTGTTGGGCCCATTAGCAGGAGATAGCCCAGAGGGAGGAGGCAGGGAGCATTGCCACACCTGATTTCAACAGCTCATGAGGATGGGAATAGAATACACGGTAACCCAGGACACGTGGGGAGCAGGGGAAGTCCCGTGCCATCCCTGCCTGTCCTGCCTGCCTGGAGCCGTGCAGGAGCTCTCAGCGCGGGTGTGACCCCGCAGGGCCAGCCGGGCTCCCGCTGCTGCCCCGGGCACCGGCACAGCCGGACACGGCTGCAGCTTTCACTGCCGTAAAATCAGTGCTGAACTGGGAGGCAGGGAGAGCCCAGCCCTGCTCTCCGTGATTAACCACGGGCACACGTTCATCTCACCTCATCTCAGGCGTTTAGAAATTTAAGCTCTAAATCTGAGTCAGCCCTTCCTGGCTCCAGGCTGGGCAGGGAGGAACGGTCACTTCCAGAGGGTCGGGTCAGAGCCAATTAGCGCTGCAAGGCTTACGAGCTTAGAGCTGGGATGCTCCGAGGTGGGGAATGACATCCAGGAGGGCTGCACAGGGCACGGCGAGGTGGGGCAGAGGGGGGATGATGGTGATGATGAGGAGGAGGAGGAGGAAGCAGTGGTGAAGCTGGGGACCTTGGGGATGCTGCCAAGTCCACGTGGCTGTGAGCTGCTGGACACCCTCATCTCCGGGGGTGCAGGATGCTGCCCGTGAGTGACACATCCGAGCCCCCGGTGCCCACACGGCTCTGACTGAGTCAGCCTGACAGCAGAGGAGTAACAGACTCAGACATCACATTTAAATGCCCATAAATTTGGAAACAGAGCCAGAGCTCTTTAATCTTGGTTCATTTTTTCATTCGTAACGAGATAACAAAGGAAGCCAAGCGCGAGCTCGAGTCATGAATTATTTAGGGAGGGCACATCCATCTCGGGCGGTTCGGGGTTTGCTCTGCCATGCTGGGGAGTGAGGGGTGAGCAGCCCCTGGCCGAGGGCCAGCGGGAGGTTGGGTATCCCCATCAGGGTGGGATGCCCTGGAGGCGCTGGGGAGGTTTATTCCAGCTTGGATGGGCACGGGAGGGCACAGGGAGGTCCCAGGCTCTGTCCTGGGGCTGTGGCCTCCAGGATGGCTCTGAGGGCTCACACACAGCCCCTCTCAGCTTTTCACGGCAGGGATTTTCCCTCCTGGAGAGGGTGGGTATTGCCCCCACATACACTCCCAGAAGAGGATATTTAGCAAACGCTTGCCTCAATGCAGAGACCAGAAAGCTCCCCCAAAGCAGGGGAAGGCAGCAAAGCCAGGGCCCACAGCAGGATATCTCAGCATGAGCCGCCCCTCGAGCACTGCTGGGACCTTGAGGCACACGGAATGAGGGACCCCAGTGTCCCCTGGCTGGTTTTGGGGTCAGAACCCTCTGTCCCAGCTCCAGGCCCGACCCAGCTCTGCAGAGGAGGCTGTGCCAGCACCAGGGCGGAGGAGCTGAAGGGGGGAAGCTTTTCCACCCTGCTCAGAGCCTGGTGAGAAGGATGGAGGCTCCTGAGCAGCCTGGAGCACCAATTTCACGGAAATCCATTTATCTCTCCTTCCTGCAACCCTCACGACATGAATAAATGATGATTGCAGAAGTGATGAACCTGCCCCTGTTTAGGTGTGAAATGAATGTTTACAGGCATAGAATAAATCAAGTATCCCACGGGCGAGCAGCGGGATATTAAACCCAACACCTTTGTGTGCTTAGCACTCGCTGGGAGAGGCCAAAGGTTTGAAACCTGGCCAGGTTCAGCCATCAGCCTGGCAGTGCCAAGCTCTGGGCGCCCGCCCAGCCAAGGCTGGAAGATCCCGGAGGATGTGAGGGATGAGCAGCTCTGGGATGAGCAGCTTTCCTGCCTCTTTCCCCTCTGCCTGAATCCGCACATCTCTCCCCGCCCAGCGCCACAATCTGCACAGCCTCGAAGAAGTCAGGAATACAATGCAAATTCGAGAAGGATTGGCAAGAAATTGTGAGTGTGCTGGTTGCCTGTCAGCATGCAGAGTACTTCTAATCTTGTCACATAAATAATACGATTATGTAAAATATCAAACAGTTGGAATAAACTTAAAAGCCACAATGTTCTAGTCACAGACTTAATAGAGAGGGGGAGAAAGGAAAAACAACGAAAAATAAGTAAAATCCCTTTTTTACTCTGCAGCATGAAGAGGAAATGTCTCCTCTCTGAAATGCTGGAGCCTCTCAGGGGGTGAGGGGGTGGGAGAGGCTGGGGAGGCAGAGCTGCTCCTTGGGGCAGCTGGACACAGCCCCGGCCTCACCCGGGCAGGACTGACGGGGAGGAGGGAGGAGCCCCTGCCAAGGTCACTCAGGACTTTGGGGACAGCGCCGGTGTCCCCCGCTCATTAATTTGCTTTTCCCCACTGAAACCCTCTGCTGTGGTGCTGCTGGCACGGGGCACCCCCTCCAGCCGCAGGGATTGTCCAGCTGAGAGATCGAGCTCCCCCTGCCAGGTGCCTGCTGCGCACCCATCCCACCCCCAGCACCCGGCCCGTGCTGGCTGCGGGGCCGGGACCGGCGCAGGGGCCGCGGGAGGGAGCGCTGAGCTCCGGGAGCGCCGCTCCCCTCCCGGCTCTGCATCGCTCTGCATCGCTAATGCCGTCCTCTATTTGTACCGCCCGCAGTGGTGCCGGCACCGCTGCAGGATGAGAGGGGAGGGAGCGGTGCCCAGGGAGCCACCGCCGGGATTCTGCCACCGGCCCTGAGATCAAGAGCAGCATGAAAAGCCAGAGTGCCTTTGTTGGAGCTCACTAAAGAGCCCAGGCTGACAGAGATGGAAAACAAAATCCTCTCCTCTTCCCCTGCACAGGCTCATGGACAGCACAGATTCGAGCCCCTTGTGTGTATTGACATGATTTATGGCTGTGACCCACCAAATCCAGCTGGGAGCTGAAGCCAGAGCAACCTCAGAGCTTTACCCATGGTCTCCCTGTGGAATACACCTGAGTCTCCCTCCAGATCTCTGGAACAGGCTCCCCAGGGAATGGGCACGGCCCCGAGGCTGCCACAGCTCCAGGGGCGTTTGGGCAGCGCTGCCAGGGATGCCCAGGGTGGGGCTGTTGGGGTGTCTGGGCAGGGCCTGGGGCTGGGCTGGATGATCCTGGGGGTCCCTTCCAGCTCAGGAGATTCTCTGATTCCATGACCCACCTGCCCGGGCCGTTCCCCAGCAGACACAGCACAGCCGAGGCAGGGCAGAGCCTGGCTCTGCTTGGGCAGCACCAGGATTAGGCGATGCTCCTCCCCAGCCTGCCTTTGGTGGGACAAGGAGGAGGAATTTTGTGCTGCGGACCATCTTCGCATGAGGCACAAAGCAGCTGCACCATCCTCAGCGCGGGGCTGGAAACTCCAGCCCTGGAAGCGAAGGGCTCATCCCGGACCAGCCACAGGCCGGGCTCTGCGGGGATCAAAGTGAAGCCTGGTAGGCTCTGGACTGTGAGTCCTGCCCTTCCCAGCCCTCTGTGCCCCCAGCACTCCCCAGAGCCTCCAGGGACGGTGCTGGGATGGGGACAGATGAGATGAGGCCTTTGGGCAGGGAAGACCATCCCTGTCTGCTGGAGCATCTGTGCCACGCTGCGATCCCGCTCCCTGCTCTCCCTTCCCTGCTGCATCTCCCATCAACACTAAGCTGCTGCTGCTTCCAGACCCCGACAACTTTTGGAGACCCCTTGCCTTGGGATAAGCCCCCCCTGTCCCCAGCCCAGCTCTGGAGATCTCTCTGAGGGCACAGCTGGGTCCCAGGCGTGCGCCCGGGCAGGCAGGGACACGTGGCCGAGGCTGGTGCGGGGACAGGGCCATGCCCGTGGAGCAGTGCCAGGCTGCAGCCGCGTGCCCTGCTCGGGGCAGGGAGCAACTCACACACGGAGCTGCCCCCTCTGCTCAGCAGAGCGGCTTTGACGAGCCGAGCTGTGGGCAGGGCTGCTGCCACTGCTGCCAACTGACCAGGGACACGGGCACTGCCCCCGCCGCCTGACCAGGGANCCAGGGACTCGGGCACTGCCCCCGCCGACTGACCAGGCGAGGGGGATACGGGCACTGCCCCTGGCACTGCTGCCAACTGACCACGGACTCGGGCACCTCCCCTGCCTCCTGACCAGGCAAGAGGGACATGGGCACTGCCCCCGCCAACTGACCAGGGACATGGGCACTGCCCCCGCCGACTGACCAGGGACATGGGCACTGCCCCTGCCACTGCTGCCAACTGACCAGGGACGCGGGCACTGCCACTGCTGCCTGACCAGGCAAGAGGGACACGGGCACTGCCCCCGCCAACTACCAGGGACACGGGCACTGCTTCTGCCGCTGCCGACTGACCAGGCGAGAGGGACACGGGCACTGCCCCTGCCACTGCTGCGAACCGACCAGGCACACGGGCACTGCCACTGCCATCTGACCAGGGACACGGGCACTGCTGCTGCCTCCTTCCAGTCCATCTCTTCTGGCTGGGGGAGACAGTCAAGGCCACAGCACGGAGCTGCTGATTTAATGAAAGAAAGAGTTCCTCTCATCTGGCTGTTTTAAAAGAGGGAAGAGAAATTGCTGTCTGCAGGGCTCCCACAAAAACAGGAGCAGACCCGCCCCCCACTCCCAGTTAACGGATAAAAAATCCCGGGAAAACCCGCACTGCACCTCCTGTGCTGAGCAGACCTTCCCACCGGGGCCCTGCATCTCTGTGAGTGTGACTGAGACCCGGTGCTGAGGATTTCTCTGCGCTGGGCATCCCTCTAAGGGCTGTACGGGTTTCTGTGAGGGGTGTGTGACCCACTTTCCCGGGCTGGAGCAGGCTCAGAGCCTCCCGCTCAGAGCAGCACTCGGGGCAGTGACCTGGCAGCAGGGGATTGCAGGTCACATCCCTGACAAGCCTCAAAGCCCCGGGAGCCCTGGCCTTGCTCCCGCACTAATTCCTGCGGGAAAAGCCCTCTCTGCTGCCACAGAACTGCACCTGATGCCCGCCTTGTGCCACTGTCGCCACAGTGCCCAGGGCAGCCAGGCCGGGGAGCAGCTGCCTGCTCCGTGCGTGCTGCCCTCCTGCCTGCTCCCCACTCGAGCTGCAGCTCCCCGGGCCAGGCACCACGTGGGGCACTGCAAAATGAGAGCCAGAGCCCTGCCGAGGCAGCCGAGCTGCTCCAGCCCTCCTCACCCTCAGTATCTCTACCCCCAAACCAGCCCGGCTGCCCCACAGCTGGACACAAACTCACTGCCCCACCCTCCCTGGGGTCACATCAACCCCAAAGTTCCCTTCCCAGGGCTCAGAATGACTTTGAATGACCCCCTGGGCCCAGCACTGCTCATCCCCTCCTGTCCTCCCTCCTACAGGATGCCTGGGACTTCCCAGCCTGTCCCCTGGGAAGTGCTGCAGGAGATGGGGCAGCAGCTCCTCCTCCTCCTCCTGTCCCAGGGTTTTTGAGGTTTAGTCTGCTGCTCATCCCTGGGAAGTTGGGGTTATTTCCCTTCCCCTGTGACTGCGTTCCCTCTCCCCACCTCTCCGCAGAGTGACCTGCAACCACTCTGCCCCAGCGCCCTGCTCAGCCCGGCGGTGCCCCAGGGCCCGTCCCTGCTCTCTCCCAGCTTCAGAGCAAACCCGTGCGAACGCTGCTCAATTCCCCCGCCCCGGCACAGCTTCTGCCCTGCCCTGCCGGCCCCTCCTGCTCTGGGGCAGATGCTCCGGGCTGACCCAGCCCGGGAGAGCCCCATAAAACACAGCCCTGAGCACCGGGTCAAGCATCCCGAGGGCCAGGGGCGTGAGCAGGAAGGCTCAGCTGCACAGCGTGGCTGAGCGTGCCATGGCACAGGGGAGATGGATTTTCTGCTCACAGACTGGGCTGGGTCGGGAGGGACCTCAAAGCTCATCCCATCCCCCCCCTGCCATGGCAGGGACCCCTCCCACTGCCCCAGGCTGCTCCCAGCCCCAGTGTCCAGCCTGGCCTTGGGCACTGCCAGGGATCCAGGGGCAGCCACAGCTGCTCTGGCAATTCCAGCCCAGCCCCTCCCCACCCTCCCAGGGAACAATTCCTGCCCAAGATCCCACCCAAATCTCCCCTGTTCCAATCTGAAGCCATTCCCTATGTCCTGTCCCTCCAGGCCTTGTCCCCAGTCCCTCTGCAGCTCTCCTGGAGCCCCTTCAGGCCCTGCGAGGGGCTCTGAGCTCTCCCTGGAGCCTTCTCCTCTCCAGCTGAGCCCCCCCAGCTCTCCCAGCCCGGCTCCAGCCCTGTCACTGACTCAGTGGCCTCCTCCGGGCTCCCACCCCATTGCAGCAGCTCTGGGAATCTCCCTTCCCTCTCCCAGCAGTGTTTGCTGATCCCACTGCACAGCTGAGTGCAGCACCAGGACGATGCCATCACAGCTCAGTAGAGGCTTGGCCAGAACCTGGATTTCCCCATTCACTACTTTCTCCCAAAATGTGGGAGAACAGAGCACTGTGGCTGCCAGTGACAGCTCCCGGGGCTTCCAACACCCAAGGAGGAGAAATATCAAGTTTCACCTGATCCCTCTGCATGATCCCCGTGTCTCAAGCTCGTTTCCAGCCTGAGGGCAAGGCCTATAAATCAGAATAGTTTCCTGAAGCAGTCTGGCACCCAGCATCGTGGGCTCCCCTGAGGAAAGGATCTCACCCTGCTTTTCCTCAGGGAAATACTTCACCAAGGCAGGGGTGAGGCCACAAAGATCCCCCATCCCACCAGTTGAATCCTTCTCAGAAGGACAAGGAGGCTCCACCAGTCCCAGCCCCAGCCCTGCTCTCCCCTCCAATGCTGCAACAGCAGCCAGGGTCTCTCTCCCCCAGCCCAGTACAAACCATGAGGGAATTCCCAGCATTTCCAGACATGAACCCCTTCCCCACAGACTCGGGATGAGAGCAGAGAGCCCCTGCCCATCCCCAGGCCCTCTGTGTGCAGCCAGCCCCAGCCCTGCGCCCCAGCACCCCCCTGAGCCCGGAGCTGCCGCCCTTATCCACAGCCGGGAATTTCTCCTTGTGGGCAGGAAGAGCATCCCCAGCGCTGCCTCCCTCGCGTTATGAAGAGATACAGCTCGGTAAATCCCCTCCTAGCCGAGGGCAGCACCCCTCGCCAGTTAGCGCTAGATCAAACCCAGGTTTATTCAGCCTCCCGCTAATCCCTCTGCAACAAGAGCCACCTGCAGTCTGGAGCCTGGGATTTAGCAGGGATCAGCGCGCAGGTGCCTCTGATTTGATCATCCCTCGGCAGCCCCAGCGCGGAGCAGCCCGGGGAGGGGGAGCCGTGACAGGGACAGGGGGAGAGAGAGGCTGTGCCTGCAGGGGCCGAGAGAGCAGCGACGTGGGGGGATGATGGTTCCCCCCCACGGACACTTCTGAGAGGCCAAAAAACACTGGAAAGAGACGGGGGAAAGAAGGCAAAAAAATATCTTATTTTCAAGAATTCTCTGGTACTTAAAAGCTTGAGACCCGCAGGGGAAGCTAATAAATTTTAAATAGTTTGGAGAGTTGAGACCGGCAGTTTAACTTTGTGCGGCTGCTGAGTTGTTTTCCAAGTGTATTTAATGAAACCCTTCATTACGTTCAGATAATTATGATCTCGGCGTTCCTGGTGCTGCTGGAGTTCACCATCTGTGCTCGCAGGTACCTGCTCCATCCTGGCACGGAGGGAACCACGGGGCACTCATGGGGCTGGGGCACACTTCCCGGGTTCGCGGGCTCAGGGAGCACCCCTGGCCGTCACCCACCCCGGGAGCTGCGGCCACAGCCAAGGCAGGAGCGCGGCTGGCCCTGAGACCTCCGCGTGGCACCCTCAGGGTCCTCGTGGGGTTTGGCTCTCGATGCTGCCTGGATTTCCTGGTTCGCTGTTATTTCACAAAACGAACGGAGCGTTGTGGTTGTCGGTGACAGCGCCTGGCGCTTCCAGCACTCACGGAGGAGAAAGATCAAGTTTCACCTGATCCCTCTGTACCACCCCTGGGATGATGGGGCGATGAGGGGGTCTCGTGCTACCTGGTCCTTTGGGGTGAGCAGAGCCCTGATGTCCCTCCAGCTCTTTGCTGACCTCCAGAGCAGGCGAATGTTCCCAGGAAGGGGTTTGGGCTGCCCAGGGCAGGCTGGGCGCTGCCTTGGTGGGGTTTGCTCTGGCAGCTCCAGCTCCCTGCAGCAGCCGCCATCCCCATCCATTGTGGGCTCCCCCCAGCTGCCACCCAGCCCCTCTGCCAGGGGCTTCCCCTGCTCCAGGCCCTCTGCCCATCCTCCAGGAGGGAAGCTCCAGGTCCTCCCCGCTCAGCCTGCTCCTCGGGGGTGGGTGGCACTGCAGGAGATCCTGGGTTTGGGGGCTGAGCTTTGGGGCAGCGCCTGGGGGTTTCAGCCCTGCTGCTGCACAGCGCAGAGCTGCTGGGCCGGACACTCCAGCCGGCCCTGCGGACATCCCTGCCCTGCCGGGGGCCGGAGGGCCCNTGGCACCGATGGGGCAGCTGGGGCTGGCTGGCCTCAGCGTGGGGCCCCCCGGCACAGCTGGGCTGCTGCACCGCGTCCTTGTCCCCGGTGTTCCCCCAGGACCACCAGAAGCGCGGCTCTCATCCCAGGCCAGCTTGTGCTGTGTGTCCCCGGCCGCTGCGGGGGCCTGTGGCTGGCACACGCCGGTCACAGGGGTGGCTCTGGCCCGACGGGGCTGGGAGGGCTGGCACCGAGTGGTTCTCTGCCAGCCGTGGGGAGCGGCCGTGGCAGCAGCGGGGCAGCCTGGGCGGTTCTGCGGACACTGAAGGGACACAGCCCTGGGAGACGGAGCCGGGAGAGGCCTGAGAAAGGGGCCCTGGGGGGGAGGAGGGTGCTGGATTCCCGGCTCTGCTCTCCCCGCCTGCCAACTGGGCATTCTTCCCCCACTCCTAAATGTCAGCGATGATGTTTCCTGCCCAAGTCAGCTCTTCCCCTTGGGGACTGGCCAGCAGGGTCTGTTTTATACCCACTCCCAACAGCTTGGGTGGCTTGGGACTGGGCTGCTGCCTGAGCTGTGCCAAGTTGGCAGCGTGGCCGTGCTCCCCAGCCAGCTCCTCCTCGAGCCCACACCGAGCTCAGCGCTCACTGGCTCCGGGGTTCCAGCTCACCTCGCTGGGCTTTCCTTCCAGAGTGGATCTCCACGGGCAGGGCAGGAAAGCAGGGTCTGGTTAGAGGGGAAAAATCCCCCCAGTCACCCCATCCTGGGGCGGGCAGAGCAAGGACCTCTCTGTCCAGCCTTGGGAACATCACCCCCCACTCTGTCCCGTCCCTCAGCTGCCTTCAGCAGCGGCAGCGAGTGTGACAGGGACTTGGTGTGGGGAGGGATGTCCCACGCCTGGGCAGCAGGAAGGGAGAGCCAAGGAAGGATGTCAGGATCCAGTTCGTGCTCTCTGCCCTCCACATACTCGAGCTGCAGGCTCAGCTGTCACCCTCAGCCCGTGTGGGCACCACCCTGGTGCCAGCTGCTCCTCCTGGGTGACGCCTGTCCCTTCCCCGGGGCAGGGCTGGCACACCTCCCCTTCCTCCGGGAGCCCCCTAAGAGGGGGATAAACCAAACCACCCTCTCTTCCTTCCTCCTGGAATGAAAGCCTGGAGTTGAGGACGTGCCCAAAGCTTCTGGTCGCTGCCTGCAGCCCCCCCAGGGCTCCGGGCATCCCGGGAGCCCGGCAGCCGGGAGGCGGCGGTGGGAGTGCCCTGGGGTGAGCGGTGCCCGCCCTGGCAGGGCTCCGGCGGTAACAGCACCGGCACGACCTCCGCGGCACCCGCGGGGCGCGGGATGGACAGCTCCGGCTGATTCCCTGACGGAGATCTGGGGACACCTGCACGGCTGCAGGGTGCCAGGGCGGCACCGGGGCGCTTCGGCTGCTGCTTCACCCGGCTGCGAGCCGGCTCTGCGCTGCGGTGCTGACAGCACGGGGCACGAAGGGGGGGTGGGGACACCCTGGTGCTGGCTGAGGGTGCCAGGCATAGCAGGGCTCCCGCAGGGAGTCTGGAGAACGTGACTGGATGGGAGGAGGCGCTCGGGATCCAGCGATCTGCGCGCTGCAAAGGGACTGGGGGTGTCTGCGCACAAAACAGACCCCAGGCCATCAGAGAGGCTCCGGCAGGGGAAAGGAAGGGGTGGTTTAGTCATCCCCGTTCTTGGAGGGCTCCAGGAGGAAGGGGAGGTGTGCCAGCCCTGCCCCAGGGTAGGGACAGGGGGAGCAGCTGGCACCAGGGTGGTCCCCACACGGGCTGAGGGTGACAGCTGGGCCTGCAACGCGAGTATGTGGAGGGCAGAGAGCACGAACTGGATCCTGACATCCTTCCTTGGCTCTCCCTTCCTGCTGCCCAGGCGTGGGACAGCCCGCCCCCAGGAAGTCCTACCCCTGTCACTATCCCGTGATGGTGTAGATAACCCCCTCTTTGTCTGGGTTGGAAGAGACCTTAAAAATCATCCAGTTCCACCCCCTGATGGGCAGGGACACCTTCCACCAGCCCAGGTGGCTCCAGGCCCAGTCCATTTTGTGTTCTTCCAACAGGATTCCCATAGTCGGCATTCCCGGGAGGGTTCCCACCTCACCCTGGAGTGTCCTGGGGCTCTGAGATGTGAGGGAGGAGAGGGAGCAGAGAGGAGACGGGGAAAGATGCTCGTAATGTGTAACGAGCCTTTAATGCTCTCCCTGGCCCCCTCCCAACGCATATGGGAGCTGGCTGAGCCAATTAAACCGACAGCAATTAAATCAGCATCAATCACATCCCGTAAAGCAGAGGTGGGGCCCAGGCAGACGCCCCCGCTGTGAAGGATGTCAGAGCTGGCCTGAGGGTGACTCCCTTCCAGTCTGGAGCGAGCCAGGCCCTGGAGGCACCACCAGAGAGGAGAACGGGATGGGCGGGGACCTGGACCAGAAGTGCGGCTGGCACAGGGTGCCAGAGCTCAGGTTCCAGCTGGGACAGGCGCTTTTCTCACTGGAGTCCTTACACGGGGTGACCTTGAACCCTGGATGTGACCCCCCCTGGATGTGACAATGCCTCGTGCCCCCCCGGAGCCAGGCCTCCTGCCCCGGGCTCAGCCCCACGAACGTCCTGCTGCCCTGGGGGGCTCCAGCAGCCCCGGGGGCTGCGCAGGGTGGGCTCAGCCTGGCCGGCCGCCTCTCTGATGAGCCCTTCTGCTCTCACCCCAGCCAATGCCGAGGCGCCGGGCTGCGGCAGCCAGCCAAGGGGATGGAAAAGTGAGCGTGAATTCCCCTTCCCAGCCCGCCCTGCTCTGCTCAGGCTCCTTGGTTTGCTGTCCCTTCAACCGAGAGCACAGGGAGGTGCTAAAAAGCCTCTAAAAAGGGGCTGTTGGATGCTGGGCTGGTGCCCATCCTCACCTTGGCTGGAAGAGTCTTGTCCTTTCCCCTGGGATCCTGTGTCCTCCATGGGTCCCTGTGTCCTCCATGGGGCCCT
>WEIT01034520.1:0-50820 GCA_013389985.1 Dryoscopus gambensis
TTTTTTCCTCCTCCCTTTGAGGTTATGGCTGTAATGAAATACCCCAAATGTCATTTATTCCTCTCTGCTCTGCTTTCAGTATGAGTCTCCAAAGCAACAAACAACATCTTTTGTGGAAAAAGGGTATCTGAAAACTATTCTGAGTACTGCAAATGGTGAAATAAGAATGACAGTAAAAGAAATAGGATAAATGATGTCTACTGAGAAAGCTCCCATGGAACTGCTGAGTGAGGTTCACTGACGTACACTCACATAATTATGAAACTTAGTGAAGATGAGCTGTCGGGAGATCTCTAATTAGATAGTGCAGCAAACACCAGTAGATAACGTTTCCTATGTGCACTACCAAGGGCTGTTACCTTAGAGAAGTTGGTGTGTTGCTCTCCCAGCAAAATGGCCAAGGAAAGATTTGGACAGGTAAAAAAAACACATGGAAAGCTTTTGGGATGAGTCTGTGTCTGTGCTATTTGATTCTAAGTTATTCAGTACATTTGTAAAGAACAAAGGTTTTGTGCTATCTGGAAATCTGAGAGGTGAGTATATACCCAGTAGATGGATATATACCATCATCACAGTTTCCATTTGCCTTAATTGTGTCATTTGGAAGATGATAATATTAACACCTTGTCCTTACTGCTCTGCTTTGCACATATCACCAAAATGAGAGTGAAAAATACCCTTCACTATTTGTAACTTACTGTTTTAAACATCTCCTTTTGCACTTGGTGCAGCATGTTGTTGTATAGAAGAATTCTCTATTTACTTTGCATGTAGCTGTTCTTTTAGAGGATTTTTTTTTAATACAGGAAAGTGTTAGTGGCTGCCATCAGATGGTTCTTACATCTATAGAAAGTCTGGGTTCTGGGTAAAGATATTAAATGTGCTAAACAGTTTTCCTTCAGGCTAAATGATAGGAATATTTAAGCATATTTTTGGCTGCTTGTAGGAAGGCAATAATCAAGCACAGCAAAAGCTGAGCAGAATTCAGCTACTTGGTCTGAGAGACCTGCTCCAAATGCAGCAGAAGAAATGTTAGGTTAGAAGCTGTGAGCATGGCTTAGGAGCAATGGGGGAGTCAAGGCACTTTGGGTCTTGTGACTCACTGGCCAGGGAAGCTTAGGCATGCTGAGCAACAAAAATGGCTGTTGTTGTTTGGATTTTGTTTACTTTGTGTGGTTATATACTTCGCAAACAGCATTGCACAAAATACAGCTGCAATGAACACCTGTTCATGTCATCAGCTGCCTCCTTCTCAGGTATGTAGCCCGTGGCTAGAGCTGCGCAAACAGCCTGGCAGGATACAGGTCTGACACCAGGTCATGGCAAACCATTTCGAGTGACAAAATGTTCTGCTTCTGAAAGGATTTGAGATGCAATGGCCAGAGAAGCAAGACGAATAGCTTTATTATCCTTGGCACAGGAATGAAAATTATAGCGACCTCTCTTCGCTCTTTAAGGAAGCAGTTGAGAAGCTTTGATGAAAGCACATTTGTTACTTAGGAACAGGACCAGATAGCTTGGAGATCAGATATAGAGAATGGAGCAGCCTTGACACTTGTAAAGACTGCCCAACTGGACAAGACATCCCTTTGCATTGCTGCAATTCTTTCCAGGTATTTACTTGAGAAGTAGTTTGTGCAGAATTAAAGCGCAATGACTGCAAACAGGATCTGTGGAAAATGTGTGATCCGGCCGAATTCGAGGGTGGGTGCACTCAAAAGACAATAGCTGCTTGTAAGCTTGGACCAGTAATTACTCATCGGGAAGTTAAGAAGGAAAAAACTGAGCAGAACATAATAATCTTATTAAAACACACCTACAGAAAACAGTGCTCTTTGATAATTATTTTATTAATAATAACATTGATTTTTAAATTATTATTATTACAGCTGGGATAATAGCTGGGGTTTCCAGAGATGTCAGTAGGAGCTGTGCATGATTCTGAGGTGTGATGCTAATATCTTAAATTAAAAATGCACTGGATTGCAACAACAGTGAACATTGTGAATACGGAAATAAAACCCAGTGGCAAGCTGTAACCCGTCTGCTCCAAAGTCAGTGAGGAAAAGGCATGTTGTACCCTGTATTATTTGTAAAGTAGAACTTGATTGAACAATTAAAGGCTTGTGTCATAGTGGATACACATAGGGAAGGCACTGCAACCTTGATAGTCTTTTCACACACTAGGCACAATAAGCTACTTTTTGTGTGTATGTGTGCGTCTGTGTGTTGCTGTGCTAGCAGCCCCATTGAAATTATGGAATAAAATGGATAGACATAGTATGATCCATTTTTTAGTAATTGCAAAACACTCTAGGATCTTTGGAAGAAGGATGCTCAAGAACTGTGAAATAGCTTTTATAAGGCCAGGGGGGTGGGGTGGTGAGGGGATGGAGAATGACACCATGGACCCTGGTTCAGAGAGTGCTTGTTTAAATCTATCACATCTGAGTGGGGCACTTAAAGGCGTGTTTAATGCCAAGTGTGTGAAACCTTGTTGAATAAGTTAAGCATCAGCTGAGTCAGGTGTATGCTTGTGTGCAGCTTGCCCTCTTCTCGGCTCTATTACTCTACAGCCTGGGAGACTTAACTTCGAACAGAGAAAACTTGGCAATGGAGCTGGTTTCTTACCCTGATAAGTTGTAACAGACACATGGGTGATACTGCCTGTTAATGTAGAAGGCATTTAACACTTAATCATGCTTGTCTAGTACAAGCCAGGAAGGACAGTACTTTCTGCAGCCTCTAATTGGGTGCCATCAGTAATATAAGCCTAAAATTGTCCCAGTCAGCAACTGTATTGCCTAATCAGCATGAGCGTGTGCCCATTGGGGATCAGACACAGATAAGCGGGAGAGAGGAAGAGAGAGATCTGTACATATCTACAAGATGAGTGGCATGTCAGAAGCATAGAGGTTGTCTAGATTTATGTGCTTTTTGGCAGCACTAGTGAGCTATTAATCATTTCTCATGAATAGGGCTCTTGCAAATCAGAGGTAGGAAACACTTTTCGTGGATAATCATGGCAAAAATGTCAGCTTTGCTAGTTGGTCATATGCTGATAGGATGCTTAGTACTGGAGCAGACTCAATCTCATGCATAAAATCAAAATAGTGCTCCCTTTACGTGACGAGTGGAATGGAGGGAGACAGCAGAGAGGCGATCTTCCATCAGTATTTGAAAAGCAGAAAGCTAATGTGTGATAACAGAAAGGGAGAGCTATAGTTTTTTAAGGTGAAGCTTCACTGAGGGAGCCAGGGCTGAGTTCTAGTCAGCATCTGGGTATAGCACAACACATTTAATAAGGCACACTTTGCATCATTTTAACAGCTGACTGATCAGTTCATGGTTTTCCTTTACTTTTATTGCCCTGCAATTTACTGTATATGGCCCTTACGTGCAAATACCTCATTAGTCACAGGGTTGCATATTTCATGAAGCACTGAATGTGCTGTCAAAATTAAATATTGTCAGGAAAACAAGTAAGGGTGGGGTTTTTTAGCTTTATCACTGAAGGCAATGTTCAGGGTGAATAGAAAAGCTGGAAAACAAAACACGGAAGGTCTCCCTTCAAACTGTGCAAGGCAACCGGCTCTGGTGTATGAAACCCATCGCTCAAGGACTGACATTTAAAGAGCTCTTGGAAGTGAGTCCTGTGTGAGGCGGGTGGGTGAAAAAGACTCACCCAGGGCTTTCCAATGCATTACTTACTGTAACCAGTTGGAGCTGAAAATCTCAGTGGCTAAATCTGGATTAAAGCAAAATAGTTCTTACGTTAAAAATAATGATGTCCTCAACATGCTTTTGGCTTAAGAAATTTCCTAATGTTCATTTCCCTGAGTGAGCATCCCCTCTGCCCTTCCCCAGTTTGTTCTGTTGGCCTCCAGTCCTATCCTGTTTCTCTATAAATTAGCAACATGAAGAAATGGAAATGACACGTAACTGTTGTCCAAGTTAATGTCCAACCACACTGCAGAATAGTTTTGGGCACAGCCTTGGATTTCATCTGTAAGGATTCTGCCCCATGCAGGTGTTGGGATGGAGGCTGCCCGGTGATTGTCCTGCCCTGCCAGTCCAAACACGCTGAACTAACGACCTATGGGAGACTTTTAACTGCATTTCTTGGGAGTTGTGGGAAGAAAGTCCAGGCTTTTGAAACTCCCTGGGAAACATCCATAAATCCACATGAATCACAACCATTTTAAAATCCCCTTTCAAATTAGAAGTCATGAGTTTTGCTCAGAAAAAAAAAATAGTGTTTTGAAAAGCACTCATGAATTAGCTTGTAAACAAAAGTATCCTGGCAGTGACTGACAGGTGCCAGTGTTTTTCTGTATTTGGGTCAGCCCAAGACAAATTGGGTCAGAGCTGGGCTTGAGATGGGGATCCGCTGGTTCTACAGGCATCTCTGAATTTGGTGTTGTTGGTGTGTTTAATGCTGCAGAACCACCCTGAGATTTCCTGTCTCTTCCCTTAAACATCAGTTGAATTATACTGGATTATTTCCTTCCACATAGCCAGAATATTGGCTTGTGTTTTTTTGGAGATTTCATTATTACTTTAATTCTTGCCATTTTCAGGATTGTGAAGCTTAGGGTAACCACATTATAGCTATGGGGATGAATTTGTCCTCAGATAACTTCTATCCACCAGAAGAGGAGACTTCAGCACACTTGGTTTCTCAGGCAGTCTTAATTTGCTATTGCTTAGCAGTGGGAAACCAGCAGAGTGAACGAATCCCCTGTCCTTCTCCCTCTTACTCAAAATTCAACATGTCCTGCCAACAATTCTTCAGATTTATAGTGTTCCTGTGGAATCTGCAGTTCAGGACAATTGAAAAAACATAAACCAGAGAACATACTTCTTCCAAACAGGTATAGTTTTTCAGCATCATTTTTCCTTTCTAGGTTTTCGGTTGTTCCTCTCCTTCCCACTCTCTACCACCCCTAAAACTTTCCCAATAAGTGTTACTTAATTCATTGTTGTGAAATGGGTTGTCTGTTTAATATTCCCAGACCTCAGTATCTGTCTTAGAAGTTCTGCAGTTTCTGTTATCGCTGTGTCAGGAGTGAGATTTAAATACCAGTGAATTTCTGGAGATGCTGAGAAAGGAATGGGGTGAGAGTCAAGCTGCTACATATATAAAATATATATAATGCACTATACATAGTACATTATGTATATAAAAATATACTATGCTGACCTATTTTCTATTTCTCTTTTCTTAAATGCAGGCTAACGCATTTCAGCTATCCTATTCGTTTGCTAATTTAACAAACTTGATGCCTTTCAGATGTGGGTCCATGAAGCAGATTGCTCCCTGTTGCGACAATTTAGTCCTGCTTCTCCTTTCTCTGCTCCTGGCTTCACAGTCCTACCTTCCTTGCACTGTCATCCTTCTTGCTTGTTGTATGAGGCTCTGTTGAAGTGTTTGCTTTTGCTGAGTTCAGTGAGTTGAAGTGGTGCTGGGCTGTCACAGAGGGAGCAGCATGAGGAGGCTGGGAGAAGGGGCTAGGGGAGGGAGAGGAGGAGGAGGAGGAGGGATGGGAGAAAAAGAGCTGGCTGTTTAATTGTAATAATCTTAACTGCCCTTGCCGGTGGGTCTGTACAAAGCTGGCTGAACGGATTTGCCACAGGGGTATGGGAAGGAGGCAAAGTCCATGTGTCAGTCACTGTGGGCTGGTGCCACAGCACCCTGACTCACCTACCGCGGCGGTGCAGAGTCCATCATCAGACAGAGGTGCCCTTCTCCCCCTGGGCCCCCTCTGTGGGGAGTGTTGCCCCACCATGGCAAAGGCGTTGGATCTGTACGGGAATCGACTGCCGAGCCCTTACATTTTGGAGCAGTGCTTGGCACTGTTCTGATTAGCCGTGAAAGCAAAAGCCACTGCTGCTTTTCATTTCAATTTCATGTGCCTCGGGAACATCTGCACGCCTGCGTTCTCAGACCCATTACCTTCAGAATATATCACTCCACAGCACTTTTGAAACTGATTCAGATACTTCTAATGACTTGTAACTTTGGTGCCAAATAGAGTAGGTAGAGCAGGATATTTTTCATCAAGTTCTTGTTAAAAAGAATGTAAAAAACATTAATTGATGCAACAAAGTCATAAAGATCTGGGCCTCCAGTTATTCTCAGAGCCCTTAGGGTGAAATTAACCCTTAAGTAGAGGCTCTTTTAAGGTTTTTACAGCATGCCAGTCCCATGGGGGGTCTGAATAAAGATGTATTATGGAACAATTTTGCTGTATAATTTTCAAGTTCAGTATCTGCCTGTATCTTTTCAGTGTTTAGCTGACTTATGATCCTGCAGTACATGTATTGATCCCGAATCTTAGACAGATTGAGATTGCTAATATAAAGCCACATTAATAAATTTGTCAACTTGATAAAAACCTGACCCACAATAAAGCAATACTTAATGTTGAGTATATATAGTCTATAAATGTTTATTATCTACTTATTATAGAGGAACCTGAGATTAGTCTGGTAGCTGTATGTGATAAAATATAATTATACATATATACACATCATATTATTTGTATATATGAGAATATATATTATTTTTAGCCATTGTTAGGAAAAGTCAGAGGAGTGAAAAGGGTCGTGAATTCCACCAGTTTTACTTTGTCACACACTGAATAAAGCATGCTCCCAGTCCAGACTAAAGAAAATATTGCCATGAATTAATCTGACATTTCTAACTGAAGAATGTAACTTCAGAACAAGAGTAGCTGCTTGTGCCTTCTTATAATGCTCCCTGTGATTTGATGCAACTTTTCCTCTGTATGTTTTCTTTAATTTTTATGTTTTATGTGAAAGCTGAACACACTGAATTTGTTTGTAATTTGGAATTTAAAGCAAGGCTCTTTGTTAAAAGCCCAGAGGAAGTTTCCATATGACTTATGGGCCATTTGGGCTCAATTGAATTTAATGGGTTTCAGCTGCACCTCCACAATGGCTTTGAAGGAAGTGAAGGGAGATCTATAGGTCTTAATTGCTCAAGACTGGCTTGTTTCTCTTGAAAAGGCTGTTTGCAAGAAGCAGGTTGGGAGTATTAAAGTATATATCCTCAAAGGGATGAAGGAACTGCTGTTTGAGGAAGGGGCTAGGATGAAAATAGCTTTAAGAGTTATTCAGGAGCTGAACTAGGCAATCTGAACTGGTCCATGATAAGTTCTTGTTTGTTTGCTTAAAATAATCAAATAATTGGAGGGCACAGCTAAGCCAAACTTCCTTTATAGTCCTTTCAAGAAAGGAATGGAGATCTTGGAACTGACAAGATAAATTAGGCTGAGACCAAAAGAGAAACCCAAACAGATAGGTCCCCTTGGCCTCTCTCATGCTGGTTGACAGACATGAATGTTTGAGTCAGCAGGTGAACCATGACTTCTAAGAGCAGTGGTTTGTTTATGCTTCCACTGTACAAAGCTTTTCAGTGGAACAGAGCAAACCTAACTGGGCAAATTTCCATTTCAATTTCACGTTTCCTTCTGCATGTGCAGCGCCAACTGGCCTTATAGATTGTTGTTACTAAGCTTCTTAGGATCACCCCTGGCTTCGCATTAGGAGGTGTCTGACCCATAAGAATCTCTTACGACCCTGTTTTCCAGACAGGCAGGAGAACATGTGAAATGCAAAGTTAAGAATATAAAGGAACTACTGTCTTACTCAAGATAAGCCAAGAGACCACATTACAGGAAGTTAACCTTTGGTGTACTCTGTCATTTTGGCCAGCGACATACATACATAGGAAGGGGACATGCTCCTGAGGTACCCGGCAGATGAATGCCAGATGGTACTGTCATAATACACAAAAAATAGCTAAATACCTACTGGTTGTGTTCAGTACAAAAGAAACATTTTTCTTTTTCTGAATCCTGCAGGGCAGAACTCAGACAAGCATCTTAATGCAAACATCGCAGTAACTGAAATGTAAAGCTGGAAATCCAGAGAATTCTCCAAAAGCTTTAAGTAGCTTTTTAGGCTTCATTCATGTTGGGACTAATGGATCCTCAAAGGGGAGAATGGTTTATCAAAGACAAGCATTTTAAGTACCTCGTGTTTATGTGGTAGGTAAATGGGCGTTTGTTACATTTGAATTGTTTCTGAATATGCAGAGAAAAATATCAGGCCACCAGCAGCAGCAGCACAGTGAAGCAGCAGCGCTTAGCTGGGGGGAAAAGTGTTTTCTTTTCCCATGTTAAAATATGTTCATTTTAATTTCCATGCAAAATTATAAGAATAAAAATATGCTGCCCTTTAGGGGAATGGCATTTTGCTAAATACCATGCATTGCTACAAACCTTAGATGTAAAGGGCCACATGCAAACATTTACATAGAAGAAGTTTATGGATGTGTAGCTGGGTCTCAGTCCTGCAGGAAAAAGTATTTCTGACAGCCTGGCTCTTTCAAGCTATGACATTTATTGCCTGCAGATAGAGGCCGAGTCGAGTAGGTGTGATGTTGTGACAGAAACTGAATGGTTAGCTCTGCCTTTCATTTCTTGTCCTTAAATCCTCTTCACCTGGCTTTATATAGTCTGTTTTCCTAATATCTGAGTTTGCTATTAGCAGTGCACTTACATATGCATGCCTCAGTCATTATTGTCTGGCATTCTGGCCTATTCAAGGTTTGAGAAGTCTTCCTCTAAGCTTCCCAGAAATGCTGCTAAAGTTTGTCTGTTCCTTGTCTTCGGTGGTTGCATCTTCTTTCATTAACTAGGGTAGCTGGTGTTGAAAACCAAACAGAAGGTAATGACAGACCACAGCAAGCTGTCTGTTGCTGCAGATGGAGGATACCTCTAGGATTTGGGTCAGAAAACACTTGGCAAGCATCCCTCTGAATTCTTCTTGTCACATGTTGAAGAAGCCTGCTTAGTGGCAGGGGTGAAGAAGCAAGCAGAAATCTTAAAATGGCTGCAATATAATTTTTTTTTGTTTTATTTTTGTTCAGCATCAGATCTATTTACAGCGTATCTTGCCAACTTATTCATACTGTTGCTGTCATGGGTTTTTCCTGATTCTCTGCTTTCAGAACCCATTCCCCCTCACCCCTAACCCCCCATGATCCCATTTAAGTTTGCAGTGGCGGGAAAAACTGGAGTTACTTATGCCCCCTTTTAGAATGGGACCTTGCAGAGGTACTGTAAGAAGCCATTTGTTTTCCTTAAACATAGTTCAGCTTTGCACAGGGGCACACACACATTCGGATGGTTTCCACTTGAAATTCCTCATCTAATCCAAATAGCTCACAGCCTTGACTGTGGAACTGTGAAGGGGCTCCCCCGACCGCCCTGCTCTGCTGGCATGAGGGGCTCGGGCTGGGGCCAGCTGTGCTCACAAGGTCAGCACGTGTTGGCCTGCTGGCAGATGCACCTCCAAAAGCTCCGAACCCCGCCTTTCTCTGCTGCTTGTGAGAAGAAGCAGAGTGAAATCTAAGGGAAGCCTTTGTCTCTTTGGAGACTCTATCACACACTCCTCCGGCTAGGGCAGAATAAATTTGAGGTTTGCAAGCCAGCAGCGAGCGTCGCTGTATTTAGATAGGGCATCGGGTGGATACGCATGGTCTGGAGGGGAAACAGGAGTGAATTGCACGGTTACACTCTCTGTACCCTCCTCCTACTCTGTCCGTGTAAACTAACACACCATATTTTTTATAGTTCTTCAACACAGCCTTTTAAATAAATTTTCAACAAATGCCTCTTTCTTCTCCTCTTCTAGGGCACGAATAAGTTATGTAAGATTCTGGATAGATGGATGGTGGCAGAGCTGTTGGACCTACTGCACTGCTGTAACTATTGCTTTACAGCCTCTTCTGTCCAGGCAGTCTCTCTTGCTAGGAAGGGTTAGAAACTGCCTATGCCCCAGCACCTTCCTTTCCCAAAATATAGTCCAGTGGTACAACTGAAGCTGCTGTGGCTGTAGGCAGGGGAAGAGGATGCTGCAGGCATGAGGCTGGCCTGGAAGGAATGACCGTAGAGAAGGGAGAACGTCTGCATTTTGTTCCAGGTCCTGGAGAGGCTGAGATTGTATTCCCTTGACTCTGTCACATTGCTTTATCTTTATGGGGTCCTGCAAATCCAATTTATCAATCACAATGCAATATATCAGCACCTTTTTTTGTATTTAACCAGTAGGAATTATTTTGCAGATATATCTCCTTTGTCTGTATATCATCTGGAGAAGTATTTGGTGTGCATATACATGCAGACCAGACTTATTTATTTGTATTGCCGTACCAGTTGTCTTGCTCACTGATCCACAGACTTACATTAGGCTCTACAGATGTACAAAATCATAGCACTTCAGAGATGCACATTTAAATAGATCATGTCCATTTATTTTATAAGGGAGGGAAGGAAGTTTTCTTTCATGTTTTCAATAATGTATATTATTTTTTGTGTTTCAAAATCATGCAAAAGGAAAAAATCCCACAATAAACACAACAAATGAAAAGACAGAAAGAGTTTTGCCCAAGGAGCTCACAAATTAAATTTAAATTGAGATGGTAAGATAGGTTAACAAACAGAAGAAAGGCAGTAGGGTAAGAAAGGACAAGGGTTACAGAAATAAGATTACTTGGAGTCCATGCAATATACCCTAATACACTTCCTTATGCCCTGCTCTATCCCCAGATGCTGCAGAGAAATGGCCAAAGATTAGCTCTCAGGGGCAGGGAACTGTCTGTGTGGTGTTTGTTTTTATAGTGCATAGTTCAATAGGGCCCTAATCCCCATTTAGGGTCCCAGAGTCCTGTAGCAATACAAATAACATGCACAAAGTAGTAGCAATAAGATCCCTTGGCCCAGCTCCTTTCTGAGTGCTGTATCCAAGCCTAACCTAAGTAAAGGGAAGGATTCTGCAGGTTGTAGGGATGTAGCCATTATTTTGGGTGTTTGTTCTTACCTTCTAAAGCTTGCTCATTCCTTTCAGAAAGGATGTTTTGACCTGAAACTAAATTTGATATTAACACTGCCCTACTCCTTGTTCGATAGTTAGTGATATCTGAAGTGTTTGGCTCTGACTATGTAAAGGTAGGAATACCAGAAAAGAGGACCATATAATATCTGGGCATAGTTTGGAGCCCAGCTCCTGATAAGGAAATGGGAACAGAACAGATTTTTTTTTTGTAAGAAGACAGTTGTTCTCAAGAATAATTTCCCAGAAACTCCAGTGTTTGCAAAAGAGGCATCAGAAAGCACTTATTCCAGACCAAAGGTTTTGCTTCTGGTGGCTGAGGTGAAGCCCAGGTTTGATACTGCTGTTGCCTGGCCTGCTGAATCCTGGTAGGTCCAGGTCTATTTTGGCCCAGCAGTTTGCCAGAGTCAAGGAGGTCAGTAACCTCATGGACTATGAAATGTATGGTCTGCTCCATCAGGATTAGCATGTGCAATTGGCTCCAATTTCCTGTTCTCTGAAATTAAGAATAACCTGGAAAATCAAACTATATTTAGAGCTTAGTTTTACACATGGTCTGAGCCAGCATTCATGCCTCAGACATGCATCTAACATATTCTGGCTGCACTGTGAGTTGTTAAAGTCTAGCTGGAAAAGAGCTTAAATCAGCTGCTTCACTGGTTTGGGCCCCACAGTGGCCATCGTTCTCCATTTCTTTACCTGTTATTTCATCCTTTAAGTCCAACTCCCTCCAGAAACATGAGCTCTCACGCAGCTGGTAATTCTTATATGTCCAAGTAATGCGGACTTGGATCAAGAAGACATGGTCAGAGTTTGTCTAATTAACTTCCTGTCACTGTAGCCAAATCAGAAATTTAAGGTACAGTAACTCATTTTATAGTCACTCTATCTGGCACTGAATATAGATTGGAAAAATCCTTTGCTTAAGCAAGATGTGTGGTAATATTGTTATGCTATATTGAAGTGCTCTTTAAAAATAAATTATATTCTCATGAGTGTGAGAGACAAGTATGCCCTACCACAGCCAGACCTGACACAAGCAAGTCTTCTCCTTACCCAGGACTGCTAAATTCTTCCATGAAGAGAAAAACCAGCCAAAGACTTGAATCCTAGGTTTTTTTGTTTGGTTTTTTTTTTTGGTAACCCCTAAAATATTTGGTGTCGAGTCTTCAGAAAGACTAGACAAAGCATTAGCTGTGGGTAGAAAAACACATTAGGAACCACACCAGTTCATCAGGGCTGTGCATGCACATCTCCCAGTGTGAAACCAAGCCTATGGTTTAAAAAAGGGTCCCAAATACTTAGGGCAGAAATATTCACTCCACTTGTAAGTGCTCTTTTTCTTCTGGATTTTCCTCTCAGCTTCCAAAAGCTGCCCCTTAAATGCCACTTGTGAATGGAGAAAATTATGCACTTTCAAATTCTCTCCTGGGGAACGAGGGCTCATATCTCTCCCTCTCACACTGATACTGTAATTTCACACCATTTTTTTTTTGCCAGCAGTCGAGCCTTTCCTTGTTATATATGACATGCATGTTTCATTTTCATTAGGCCTTTTATACTTTGAGAGGCCTGATGAGCAGGCGAAGGGAGGTGGCTGGGTGGAAGCACTGCCACCTGAAGGGAAGCAGTCACAGGAGGGGTTGGGCTCTCCCATGTCCCAAATAATGCCACTTTCATACTCTGCACTACTGCCCTCCCTCAGGTGATGCAGGGTTTTGCTGCCACTGAAGCCTCCAGTGAGGCCACAGCCTTTATAACTGCTATTGCAAAGCAATAAGGACACACAGAGGGAAAAACTGCTTAAACAAACAAACAGTGCACCGTGGTACTGGTTGGATGGAAACTAAACTAACCTATACAGGGGTCAGGCTCTGCTACGGCTTACAATTTGCAGCAGCTAGGAGCTAGTACATTGTATCTGTGTAATGTGGTGTCCCAGCTGTGGTTAATTGCCACCCAAGTATCAAAACTTTCTGGGCTGATCATCATCAAAGAAAAGCTCCCACATTATTAGTCTTGTCATTCACCACGAGAAGGGCAAGACTTGGAACCGTTTGTGGGAGAGAGGACAGGAATGCTGCTCGCTGCATTTTGTAGCTTGACTTAACATGGCTGAACATTTAATGTGTTGAAGAATAGTTTGACAACTACATGGAGGATGTGGTGAGCTCTCAGGCACTTGTATCATCCCTACTGGGTTGTGCAATCTGGGTCTGGTATCTGGGCACTACCCTGGGACTTCAACTTTTGTGCTTTAATTGCTTATGGAACCAGCCATACATAGGAAGAAAACTGAATTAAAACAGTTTGCCTGTAAAGATAATATTTTCTTTTTATTAAAAACCACCCCAGACCTATAAGGCTGTTATGTAGCAAAATTCAGCATACACAGCTCAGCTGTTGAATACCGAAAGGATACTTCTCTCTGGATGTCTTACTGATAACAGAGCAGCATCAGAAGTGTTAAATGGATTCTCTGAGCACGACAAAAATGGGTAGCTATAAGTAATGTCCTATAAACGCCGTGTTTCCTGAAATGCAGCCCACACTGTGGCAAGGCAATCAAACTTCCTTTTTATGAAACCTTCATGTACTCTCCCAACTCTTTTCTTTCTTCATTCCCACCTTCCTGCCCCTTGGCATTCATTCACACTGACATTATTAGAGTTGTCTCTGAAGCTGGCCCAAGGAGTCCTACATATTATTTACATCACAACAGAGCCTGGGGGCATCAGACAGGGCTGGGGGTCTGTTGTGCCAGCTGCCATTCAGCCTTTAAGTACAAAGATAGTCTCTGGCCCAAAGAGATTTCTATCTTGAATTTTAACAGGTAGACCAGACGGAGGTGATTGTTTCCCTGATGCTTCAGACTCTAAATTCAAGTTGCTGTGAGTAGTAGTCTTCAGGAAACTTCCTCCTCTCTTCCGGGAGTATCGAACAAAGCTGCCAAATTGAGATACCCTGAGATCATCGCTAGCTGGTGGTGCAGAACCCACAGCAGTCAACCAGTGGCATGCAATACACACCAGACAGAAATAAAGTGAACACGGAGATTTCACAAATTTATTACGAGTCCAGCCTAGTGCTCGTATTCAGAGCATGTGTGTATTTCCACCTCAAAATAAAAGAATTCCTGCAAGTCCCTCAGAATAAGCCAGATTTTTAAAAGCTTTTCACTGGGAAAAACAAAACCAAACCAAACCAAACCCCAAAACCTTAAACCATTTAAGGCTACCTTAGAAAGTCAGCCTGTAAGTATACAAAACACTGGAGACCCTCATATGCTAATCTGCGCTTAACAAAACACATAGCATTACCAAGTGTAATTACACAGTCCAGCTATTAGTAGCTTTAGCTCTGGCTGCTCTCCATCCTGCTTTCAAGCTACATCCTTTCCTTTCATCTTATTCTACACCACATGAAACAGGTGAGCTGTTCCCTTTATATAGCTCAGGGCTCCAGTCACATGGCTCTCAAAGCTTGGTATCTTCATTTAATCAGTTAAAAGTATCGAAATAATCAGAGATCTTTCATGAACTCCATGCCAAATTTTAATTCTGTTAAGCATTCAAAGCTTACCAAGTTAAAAAAAAAATCAAGAAAAAATTAATTAATTTTTCCTAGGAATATCTACTTTGAAAAGCTGCCCTGGAGGGTACTTTTGTAGTTTAGGAGAATATCTCTCACAAATCACCCATATATCACTGCTAGCAAGTTGCACAAAGAGAGATCTCCAATGCTTTTTATTGTCAAGGCAACACTGTGGTTTCTGCATCCCATTTGCTCGCGCACAGATAGCAACAGCATCCACTTTTTATCTGATCCATTTGAATTTTTATCTTGACTTTAACCACTACTGATTTCTTACAGGAGAGTACAAATTGTTTAGGGTTATCTTCACCAGTAACAACTTCTGACAACAAAGAGATGGCAACACTAGCCCTGAAGTCTGTATTTGTTACCTCAACGTTGGATTAGATGACAGTGCCAAAGACTTAAACTGGGTAGAGCATTAATTTTCAGTTTTGGAGTTCTTGAATGTGTGGGTGAGAACTACTGAATTATTTTTAAGGGGTCTGTGAAAGGTAACTCAGGTAAGGCAGACTCACGACAATGGGCTTAAATTGGCTTGAAAGGAGCCTGAAGTGCCCCTTGAAAATGCTGTGGGGATTGCAAACTGGAAAAGATTAGATCTCTGGGGCTATGCTATCTGCTCTGATTTAGGAGCTTGGGTCCTTGTTATCTGCTGTGCCATTCTTTCTACAGTACAAGATTAACCCTGCATTCTTTCGTATGGGTCCTCTTTCCACCTAGGCCATCTGACCCCAGAGAGTGCAGATATTGCCCCTTCAGGCATACAGCAGTTCTCTTTCTCTCCACCATATGCTTTTCTTTGCAGCATCAGCTGATGTGTTGCTGGTGGGTAAGTGACTGTCATGGCAAATCACAGGTCCCAGGATGATGCATCTGAGAAACTGCAACAGTACCTTGTAGATAAGTCAAATGTTTCCTGACCTTCCTATATTCCCATGAACAAAACCAGGAAGACATCTCATTGAGCTTGTTTTGAGATAAGTGCTGGTTTTAGCAGTGGAGGAGCATTAAGATATCTGTTAGTATGAAAATAAATAAAATGTGTGTGCAAGTTTGGTTGTTAAGACAAAGAGCTGTATTTTCCAAACAGAGATGTATGCGGTGATAGTTTTGCTGTGAGTCCATCTGCTCTGTGGAGTCACCCTCCTGAAATGGAGGTCACTGATGTGTTCATTTGCTAAAGACCTCTTAAGAGCAGCTGGTCCAACCTCTTTCTCCGGACAGGGTAGACTTTAAGGTTAGGTGACATTACTCAGGGCTGTGTCAGTCAAGCTTTGGAAATTCCACCCTCCAGAATTTTCAAAATTTTCAGTTTCATGGTATTTTTCTCCCCTTATAGCTCAACAAGATTTCTCTGGTGGTAACTTGTGCCTGTCACCTCTCACTGTGCACCTCCAAGCAGAGCCTGGCCCTGCCTTCCCCATACTCTCCCATTTGGGAATTGCAGACTGCAGGATGATCCCCCTTCATCCTTCCCTTCTGCAAACTGAACAAGCCCAGCTCTCTCTGCCTTCCCTCCTCCACCCCGTGCTCCAGCTCCCTCACCATCTTGGTGCCCCTCCACTGGACTCACTCCATGATGTCCATGCCTGCCTTATACCAAGAAGCCAAGGTGGGCCACAGTATTTCTAATTCAAGCTCATAAGCACTGAACGTGTAGGAATAATCACTTCCCCCAACCTGCTGGCTACATGCTTTCTGCAACAGCCCCGTGTTCAGGGTTGAGTCACAAGGAGGAGGTGGAGGTAAGCATGGGTTAAGGATGGATATGCTGTAGGGCACTGAGGTAACACTGCTGCACACACTCCCATCACAAGTAGGATGGCATAGTTTCAGCAAACAGGGTGTCTGCTCACAGCTTTGTGCCCCACCCTGCTGCTGAGAGAGACAAATGCTGGTGAATCACTATAATTCAAGAAGAGTGTAGTTTGCTTTCAATTGCCACAGCTGTGAGCTGCAGCACTCAGATGATTCACAAAGGGCTCAGCCTTCCAGGCCCAGGGGCTGGGGAGGCCACTGGTTGCAGTGCCAGACATTGCAACCTCATCTGTGTTCGAGGGGTCTTACATGCACTGAGGGAGCTGGTGAGATTTGAACTGAAACCACAGTGGTTATTCCTTTCTGTCCTTCTCTTCTGCTCCTCTACATTCACTGTGGAAGCTGCCAGGGAGGTGTTAAGTGTTTTGTTCGCTATTTTGTTATTGGATTTGGCTGGAGAACAGTTGTGGAGAATTGTGTGGAGGGGAGGTCTCCCTCTGTTCCTAGTTCAACTTAGGAAATGTGGCAAGGTCACCAAAGATTGGGCAAATTTCTTTGTCAAGCCGTAGACAGATTTCATATGGGTCATGAGAAGAACTCCAACCTTAACGCTACCACCACCAACAGTCTTACAAGAGCTGTGAACTATTTAGCAAAGAAAACTGGCAGTTTTGTAACCAAAATCCAATTTTGCAGGAGAGTTAGCTTTGTGCCTTTTTTTTGGATACTGTTTTGCTGTTGTGAAAAGCAATACATATGGAGGCCCATTAGAGCCTAAGGCTATTGTTGATGCAGTCTTGACTCATTCTTGGCAGTCCTTTACCTTCCTTTGATAGCTCAGCTGGTAGAGCGGAGGACTGTAGGCTGTGTCTGAAAAGTAATCCTTAGGTTGCTGGTTCAACTCCGGCTCAAAGGAAATATTTTTTAGGTTTGTTTTCAGTTTAGTCTTTCACTTTTTTTCCGGAGTTTACAACTTTGCCGAACTTCCCCTTCCAACCACTCTATACCCTGTGAGAAATTTAGTTTATTTTCCTTGTCTGCTTCAGATGGTTTTTACAGCTGCAGTGCTGTGACCACTGTCATCTCTCTATGAACCATTCATTCAGGAGTTGGACTCCGTGATCCTTTTGGGTCCCTTCCTATTAAGAATATTCAGTGAAATTTGTGAAATCTACGTAATCAATTGATGGCCATCATAAGACCTTCTGTTCCCACAGGGGTTCCAAACCTTCCACAGACCCTCGAGAGTTGGAGCAGACACATGGTGCAGAGCTTGCAAAGCCTCTTTTACCTGAGTTGGGTGTGGAAAATGGGGGCAGGTCCAATTATTGGAGCACCCTTGTTGCTGGTTTCACCCCTTTTCCTGTCTCGTTCTTTCATCTTGAAGTTCTGAGGCTTTGAGTGGGGCAGTGGGGGGCTGAGAGAGCTGGGGAAGAAAAATGTTTTTGTGAAGACAGGAAGGGAACACCAAGATCATTCAGGTCCTTGTACCTGTCTGAGACAGTGACTACATGCAAGAATAATCACTGACCTCCTGAAAGGGTTGTGAATACCGTGGGGCATGCTATCCTGAGGTATACAATTTGCAAGCACTGTCCATTTCAATGAAGAATTGTAAAGCTTGGGGCTGGTACAAACGAAATTGATAAGAACAAGCCCTAAGAAAGGACACCAGAGGCCAGGTTAAGAAGGCATTTTAAGGCCACATTCATACAGAAACCAACATCAGAAACTTTCAGAGAATAGAAAACAGGGCACTGCGACCTGTTAAAATTTTGTTTCACACAGGAAACTGACTCACAAGACACAATGAGTTCTGAGACGTCTGTAAGAAGCTTTATTAAAGAAAAGATTAGAGGGTTTTATATGTTTACATTAGACGAGATGACATTAGGGATCTAAATCCCAAAGCTCATGCAAAGCTCCTCATGCAAAGCATCTCCTCATGCAAAGTGCATTGCTAAGCTGAACAAAGGTAGAAGGAGGTGGCAATTTTGTTCAGTTGCTTACCTTTCATTGTGCTTAGTAAGAAATATTTGCTAGTAGTTGGAGTCAAATACGTCAAGAAACCAGCTAGAATGAATAATCAAGTGATTATATGTAATTCTAAGATTTAAAAACATTTTTTTTGTTTTACTAATTAGCATCAGATCAATGACCATCGATCATAGTGCAACACTGGTTTTCTTTGTCCTTCCAAATTCAGCTGCATTAATTCCCCTTCAGCCTGCAAAGCAGTACAGACTTACAGCCTCATAACCATAATGGGTGTTCAGCACAGGGAGGGACGGGACAGGAGGAGGCAGTTCTGCCTCTCCTCCCAGCAACGAAACTGGCTCGCCAGGCCCTGAGGGTGGGGTGGGCAGGTCATTCATTTATTCCTTCATAGGTCCTCCCACAGCAGAACGGGGTTGTAAAAGCAGGAGTGGGAGAGGCAAGCAGATTTTTTGCAGTCCTAACAGGACTCCTAGGGAGGAGGATGCACAGCAGCATCGTCTTCAGTGGGAATCTGGCTTTATCAGTTTATGCGAGAGGGGTATGAGCCTGGGTGATGCCACAGGAGGAACTCAGGTGTATTTGTAACTAACCTGGATTAGAAATCTGTCCCAAGGCAGCTGGGACAGATTCCCTCCTTACAATGTGCCTTTTATGGCCTTGGTGAGCAAAGTAGGAACCCTTCCATGATTCATGCATTAATTGCTACAATAAGCCTGAAAACTGCCAATAATCATGACATGTAAATCCTTGTACTTGTGTCAGGGAAGAGACCAATGCTTTCCCTGAGACCGGGGAATGGCAGTGACTGATGGGCAGACTGGCTGCCTCACAGGTATTTTGTTGATGTGCAGATCTTTCCTGATTTAATATTTCAGTCTGAGTTGCACAAGGTATGACTGAAACAAGAATGAAGGGAGAAAGGATTAATTAGAAGTAGGTTCTCATTGCAAGTGGTATTCCTTCTGTGGTTGAAGAGGGCGAGTTGTTCCAGTATGGATTCATGCTCACATTGCTGCACACCAGCGGATAGCTGAGATAGTGGAGAAAAACACCTGATGTGGTTAGCTTCTGTTATCCCTTGGCTGTTCCATTCAGCTGCCAGGACTGCCCCCATACTGATGCAGTGACAACACTCACTCTGTGTCTTCAGTGATATTCACACAAGGTAATTTTATAAAGTAAGTTCCAGCAATTGTAGCCATCAATCCAGAAATGTTAATTTAAATGAAGTTCTGGTGTTTTTCTCACACGTGTGGTGGGAAGCATTTAAAAATTGTATTGTCTTTTGTGATTAGGAGCGTCAGCTTTTCCTTTAATCTTGAACAAGCTTCCCCTCACTGCCAAATGCCTCTGACTCATCGGACATTGTGAAGGTCGCTGTGTCCTTGTCTGAGGAATGGCACTCCATAGGCCAAACCTCTGAAACAAAGATGTAACCAGCTGGGGACATGATAGACCAGCAGTTGTACACTCCCATTAGACAAGATAATGTTTGTTATCAGTGGGATGAGTGGGACTTTCCTTTCCTTTCCTAAACACTTTTTTAATCTTCTTGTCTAACCTCTTGTCCCCAACCAAACCTTTAACCTATAACCTAGCTTAGAAGCAGCACACTGCGTAATGAAGAAATTGAAACTCACACAGTTGGAGTAAACATGTTGCAAAATATCTATATTTTCTCCCCCAAGGAGAGAGCAGTGCTTGCATTCCCAAAGGACAGCTTGGTGAGCTGGATCAAGTTGCCTGCACCCACAATTCTTCTTATGTGGTTGTTTTGCACCTCCGCTAAGCAGCAAGTGTTCCATGGTTCATGACTGGTCTCCTCTGTGCTCATCCTGAAAGTAACTTTTTTTAAAAATTAAAAGTGCAGTTTTGGCAATGGCATAACTCCAGGTTCTCAGTTGTACTTGCATTGAATGACTTTGCGTATCTTGAGCTTTGTTTTGATTTTCCAATACAAATGAATCCCATCTTTGCTCTAGACACCTGCTTTCACCTGGTTGCACCAAAGCTGTGTTGCAGGGATTGCTTATTCAGACACAATGTGAAACAATTGAGCAAAGCAGAGTCTGCCTAGGGAAATTTGATTAACCTTAAAGAAACTTCAGAAGATGCTGGGTAATCTCCAAATTTTGGATGATGTGAGCTGCGTGCTCTGGTATCAGGTTTCAGCCCAGAAATGTAGCTAATAGGACTGAAGCCCTAACTTTGGACTGAGCCCACTGCTTTCCTTTGGCACTGTAATATTTTTCTGCTGTCATTGTTCTCTTGTAGCCACCTGTTGCCTCTGGTCATGCAGATTTAGATAAAGCTCTCTGTGAAGGATCATATCTTTGTAAAGTTTTTTATTATGGCAAGGAAAACATGGCCCTGATTCCTGTCTAGAATAATAATATAAATCAATAGCAACAACTGCACGGTTGCCTTACAGCTCCAGAGGTAGAATCATGGCAATTAAAATAATGTGCACTTAAGGAGAGCTTGAAAAAGCTTTTAAATCCAGGAAGCAAGTCAAGATGCTTTGCTGATGATTTGCTAGTTTGTAGAAATTGCAAGTGGTTGCAAATTGGTTTGCTTTTACCATGAAGTAAAACTATTCTCCAGTGTGTGTTTAGCTGAATTTATGAAAAGCATCTCAGCATGGCTGGAAATGACCAACAGTAGTTGCTGCCTTTACTTGCATCCAGCAGACCAGATAGATTTACAGTGAACTAAGCAACAGTTTGCACATTTCTTCAGGCCTTCTTAACCACCCTCTAACAACCAGTTTTTCTTTTTCCTATTGTCGTTGTTATAATCAGACCTTGATAAGAATTGCTGCCAGAGACACCCAATCAGTCCCATGCTATCATCTGGATATGATTAGAGTCCTCAGGACAGATTGAAGCCATTTGATAGCATTGATTACTTCCTTATTTCAGGTTGTGCCATTTCACCATTTACTGTTTTAAAATTCTTGCCTCATTTAAGAGGGTACATTTTTTTTACATTGTAAATAACAAATTCTATTTTGTTGTGTGAGTCCAAATAAGCTTTGAAGTTTGTGGCTTTGTAATTTGAAAGTCATCTGGAGAGTGTATGCTCTCTTGTCATCTTTAATCAATGCACTATAATCAATTATCATATCAAAGTGTTCAATTACTCCTTAGTGCAGAGGTGCTGTAGCAGTTTGGCCTAATTTCCTAGAAGATTCTCAGCGTGCTCATTGCAGCATTGGGGTTACTTACCTGACTACTTAAATATGTCTGCTGTGAAAATGAAGCTGGTACTATTTGAACATCAGCCTCCTCACAGAAAGCAGTGCCAGATGCTTCTTCAGCACTGCAAACAAATTCTGTCTGTCCAGTTTGTGATCTGGGTGTACTGTGTTGATGCCAGTTCCTAAGAAGAGAGTCTTTGTCTCTGTATTTGTGCTTTTATGCTAAGAATCTTGGTTCCCCCCCTTTTTTTTTTTTGAATATTGAGGTTTCAGGATTCCCTTTTCCTGCAGTATACTACCCTTCCATTTCTCAGGGATTATAGGAGGAAAGTTACTGCTGACTGTTGGGTCCATAAGTTTCATATTTATTTGAAGGCTGCGGAAAAGAAATTGTGAGCGGTTTTCTGTTTGGTTTTTTTTTTTCTTTTTTTTCCTTTTTTTTTTCTTTTTTTTGCATGATTGCTAAGTCCCCCAAATCTTATGGAAGCCTGAGAAAGTCTGTATTTGTGAATTAAGGATCTCTCCAAACTCAGAGTTGAGGTGTTTGTCATCCGTATTGCCTTTTTTTTGAGTATGTGGAGTTGAAAAATACACTGATAATTTTATGTCAATATAAGGCTTTTTTGGGATCACTATGTTTTGAACTCCACACAAGCTTTAGTATTTCTCAGGTTCCTAACTTTTGGTAAACCATTGACTTAATTCTCCAAGAAACCAGCAACGAGTATTCCCATGATTTTCGTTTGCAACAGCTTTGCAGACAAAATGATCTCCTTGGTTCCTTCCCCCAGAAAACTATTGAACTAGCAGTGAATGAAACTCTAGGAGTATATTGCTGTATTAAATCTTGGAGCATTGACACAATCACTTTTCCAGCACTGACTCCATGTCAGGAGAGCAGAGTGATGTGGTGGAATGGAATGCTCCTGCTGTGATCTGATGAGGAAGGAGGAGAGTGGTGTCAACCAAGCAGGATTGCTGGTGCAGGAGCCCTGCTTGGAGGTCCATCCATCCATCCATCCATCCATCCATCCATCCATCCATCCATCCATCCATCCGTCCATCCACCATCCATCCATCCATCCATCCATCCATCCATCTTGGGGTGATTTTATGATAATACTGTATTCCCCTATGGTCTGCTTTATGCCTAGAAATGGGTCCCACAGCTTTAAGCTGGGTCTAGAAGAGGGGGAGAGAAGCCAGCTGAATTCTTCAGCGCAGTTTGTGTTCAAGGGCTCACACACACTCCCCTGCGTTCTCACCACTGCAGAGCCAAGGGAGCACCTTCCTGCTTTTAGCCAGCCTGTTAGCTGAGGCAAGAAATTTTCCTAGGACTGCCTACTGAAATCCTCCAGAACTTTTTCTTCTTCTTCTTCTGGAACTCTTCGGCCTAGCTGTGATCTGAGAACCAGAACATCAGACCCCATGGACCGGTGGGGAGGCTGTGGGGATGCCACATCCCAGCCGTGAACCTTGGGAGGGGCCAAGCCAGCTACAGAAAAGAACTCTGAATCCAACAGCTTTCTCCGCAGAGAGGAGGTTTATTATCGTACACTACTCATTTGTTTCCTGCGCCTTGCCGTCACTCTGCTTGTTAAATAAATAGTTTTTTTCACTTTCATCCAAGAAATTCCTTTCATATCTGTGGGGGAGGGCGTGCTGAAACCTGCCTTCTGTGGAGGAAATGTCCCTTCCAGGGACCCAAAACTTGTCTCAAACCGAGACACCATCCATACATCCTCTGAGGCATACTGTTGCTTTCCTGCAGGAAGCCACCTGTATGTGGATGGGCCAGTGCTCAGTACGTGGTGAGAAATGAAACAGCACATGTACCTAGGAAAGGACAGTGAAAAAAGCAGAGAGGATACAAGGCTGTGTTTGAGCCACTTTTCATCAGGCTGAGGGAAGGACAGCATGAGTGGCTTTGTAGTGAGAAGGTCTGTAAAAACATAGCCATTGTCCTTATCTCATCCTACCTTTTGAGAAATAATCAAAGTTGTGATGAACCTTGTGACCTGTCAGATCTCTCAACTGAACTGCAACTGGAGAGATTCTCTGTAAAAGGGTATAGGCTGCTTCTTATTGTTGATTTTTAACCATAAGAGTTCCTAAGGAAAACAGCATATAGTAATAACATTTAATGGTTTTCTGATGAGCATCTGGTACTGGGTGTTTTTTTTTCTTTTAAATTGCATTAAAATTAAAACTGCATTATTGCAGAATCCTCATTTCCTGTTAGGAGGCGAATTATGATGCTCTATTGATTGACAAAGCTGTTTCCCATCCTGCCTAAGTGTGGTTAGTGGACAGAACTTCGCTCACAGACACAGACATGCCTTACCACCCCCCTCAGTTCTGAATGTTTTTCACTCTAAATTATTCATAGTGAAACCGCTGATTCTCAAAATTTAAAACAGAGGAGAGAAGGTATAAAATACTCTCATGTATGCCTTTGTATTAAATTATGTGCTATCACATTGAATAAAAGGAAATAGCAAGTTAAGCACGTTCAAGAAGCCACATGATGAGTATAATTGATGCATTCAGCCTATAGAACATACATATAATAGTCCATTGTAGTTATGGGATGGGCTAGCCAATATTTTTGCCTTGGAGATCATTACTTAAGCAGATGACTCTTGACCCTTTTCTTTTAGTGCTTCAAGAAGTTTGCCAGAAAGTACCCTTTTGTGCCAGTCAGCCTTTAATATCTCCCTCTGAGCAGCCTCAATTTTTCATTTAACTTACTTCTGAATGTTAATCTGCTTTTTATCCCAAGGATCTTTATGAGAAATAAATTGGAGCCTTTTCAGAAACACAGTTGTAAAAGCTTCTTCTTTACTAGTTGAAAGCTTGCCACAGTGTAGCAGCAATGCATGTGTTGTAAGAAGATGTAAAATTTAACAAAAAAAGAAATCAAAAATAAAAAGGCCACGGTGCAATGTTGGAGAGACATGCTGGGTGTTTCTGTACAGAAACTCTCTGACCTGAGTATTCTGTGGAAGCATAGGAAATGGCAGCTGATAGGAGATGAAAGAAACTTACATTTGGAAAGACAAAGATCTACTTTGACATAACTTTGCAGTTCCCATTGGTCCTCATCCCCCCCAAGGTGGCCAATGGGCAGAATAAAGAGAAAGGCTCACAGCCTAAATGGCAAGTCACATTAGAGTAGATGGATTAAATAGGTTCTGACTCAGGAAAGGAAGAGTGCTCCTTGAGATCCTGAAGATTGGAGTAGTACATGAAACCACGCGGTTTCTTTTCAACTTTATTGGGGGGAAGAAGGGAAGAAGATACCAGCAAAGAGAGCGGGCTCCACTGAGGAGACTGATGCATGCTGCCCCCGGGGGCAGTTGTTGTATGAATGCTGCTGGGTTCCTAGCTCTTCCCTGTGTATGCAGGGACTGGAAAGAAAACCTGTGTTTTAATGTGAGTTGTATTTCTCTTTTGCAGTTTTTTTCCATCAGCTACCCTCTTTCAAGGGGAGTGCAGGTAGACTTCTGGAATGAAGTGTAAGGAAATCCCATATCCTCCTGTAAAACAACAAAAAAGCCTAACGTCAAGGGGAATGATAAGGGATCTTTGGTGATTGGAGGATGAATGGAACTTGGAGCCCTTTCCCCACACCACAGTAATTACAGGTGAAAAAAACCCTGAAATATGGCTCTTCTGAAGCCAAGTTGCCAACAGGTTCCTTCCCATTTGTTTTCTTTATGATGAGGCCTTTCTCTCCTCAGTGCACATGATGATACCCACTTTATTAAAAAAACCTACGCAGCTGATGGCTGCTTTTTCTTTGCTAGGAAAGACAGACCTTGGCAAATAATTACTTCTTGTTCTTACTTCTAACATATGTATGACTTATTATTTATAGAGACTTGAAGTAAAAATGGGAATGATTTTCTTGACCTGGTAAGTTACAGCTTAAACCAATAAAAGAACAAAGGAGGGGTCCATAAGAAGAGGACATAAGAAAGGCTTTTTTTTAAAAGACTCACATGCACGGCTAATAGATGTAGCCAGAGAAAAGAGATAAAATACCTCAGATTAATAACTATGACTTCCTGCTGGCTTATTGTTTTCTAAAAGCTTTCCCCTCTGTGGACACAGAGGTCTATATAAAAGATGAAGTAGTTGCACTCCACATTTTAGTCATCCCAATAATGATGGCAACATCTCTGTTAACAAACTCATGTTCTCCAATGAAAGCAATCCTCTCTCTAGTATTTCCAAGGGAAAAATTAATCGGGTTAACTTCTTTGTATTGCCTCTATATTTGCTCCTCCATTCTTTGCTTCTCACTGCTTGACCTTTGTTGAATTACTCATGTAAAGTAACAAAATGCTGCTTCAAGTATATAAATCTTGGTCCCCCTGTTTCCTGTGAACAAGTCCTGCTGAGAAAGTTAAAAAGAAACCTGTCAGGATGCCATAACAAGCACTGGATATCAGAAACCTACTTGACAGAAAGCCCAGCTCAAACACTGACTTTGTTTTTGCAAAGCAGGAAATGTTGCTTAAATTCATATAGTAAATATTAATTTGTGCATCACAGGGAGCTTTCATGTAAGCTTGGATTAGCTGGAAATCAGGACAAGGCCTGAGGTTTTCTCCCTCATTGCTATGAAACCAATTATCTGCAGTATTTTCCAAGGAAGTCCCTCAGCTTTTGAGCTAGGCAGAACTACATTGCAATTGACCTCAATACTGTGTTCTTCAGCAACTAAAGAGGAAGACTTTTAGGCTGATATTTAAAATTTAGGAAATGTCCCAGAAGGATGGAGAGAGAGAGAGACGGGCAAAGACTCAGAAGTGGAGAGAGCCAGCAAAGGGAAAAGGTCACATATACTGGAAAGCAGAAGGACAAGGATAAGAGTGATGTTTATTTCACAGGGGTGAAATCACAACGTGCAAGTACACATTGAACAAAGCCCACAAAAGGGTTTTTGTAACTCTAAAGAAGCTCAAAACTAGTGTAAAATGCATTGATTCTACTTCTTTCTCTTGCTTTATACCAGTTCTGTTCCAGAAATTACCACTGCATATGGCACCAGCAGAAGGACAAGAATCCAGGGAGTCACAGAGGCCTCCTTAGCCCTGAAGTCACTTAGGGATGAGGGCTGAGGAGCTCAAACAAGGTAGGGGGAGTCTTGCCTTTAATCACTTGGGTAGATGCAGAGGAATGTGCTACCATTCACCTATGGCTTTTCCCAGGGCCCTGCATCACAACACTCCTCCCACGTATTTCGCAAGTGTACAGAACAAGCTTTCCCAGCAATAACCTGGCGTGGGGCTGCATTGTCCCCCTTCTTTCCCTTCCACATACCTGGCAGCTCTGCCAGGACCTAGAGCCTGGAGGGTAAATGCCTCACAGGTGGTGGTGGATTGCTTCAGCCAACAAGCCTGGTAATCTTCTGCTTTTATGAACACTGAGCTCACCTTGGATATTGAAAGAAAGAAATGCATTAGCTGGGAAGTGTGTTGGGTTTCTTCCAAGGCACACTAGTATGTTGCTGTGCGCACCAGCATGGAAACAATTTGCAGGCTGGAGAGCCAGTAAGCTCTTTCTCAAGGAGCTGTGCCACATGCTCTTCTCTCCCTTCACCTTCAGAGTCATTCTTTATTCAGTCTCTTTTGCTTCAGTTTCACCATCTGAGCTTAAACGTGGCCTTCTGACATGAAGAATCTGGGTGAGTAGAGCCACATTAGCTGTAAAATCCCTACCCAATCTTATTTTTTGGCATGAAGATATCTGTTACAGCATTGTTTTTATTATTCATCAAAAGGAAACTTTTCAAAGTAAATACATCAAATACCACATAACATAAGCTCTTTCCAACCAGTGCTTCCTCTACTTTTTTCTCTTCTCCTGCCTCCTATTTTTATAAGTAATCAAGTTGTTACTCTAGAGTCAATTCCAGGTCATCTTTCATTTGCTCAAAATACATCCTTATTGGCAAGATATTTTCCCATTACTCAGGAACACACATATTGTTTTACTTACAGCTCTGTGCTGTATTTTATGCTCTCATATAAATGTTATGCCTGGATTATCATAACTAGAGAAAACTGGTTTTAGGGTTTGTTGCTGTTGTTATTTTTAGGTTCCTTCCCCTGCATCCAAAACAGGAGAGAAATATTATTGTATTTATTTTTCACTATTTTTTCTAGTACTTGAAGTGACTCAGCTTTCCACATTTCTTTCTGTGCAAGGTAGATTTCCTTCCTTGGCTGTGCAAGTTTCCCCACTTTGGGGAATGATGATAGCTGAGGTTTGGGAAAGATTAACAGATAAGCAGCATTGCTTCTATCCCGTGAGAGGCAGGAAAGAAGACAAGGCAGGGACATATTCCAGAAATTCATTACCTGCTGTGTAAGAAACCTAGTTTTTCTTCTCTGTTTTAAACTGTTGCTGGTTTCAATGAGCGTCCCTGTTTCTAGTGTAGTGGAATCTGATGAAATCTGGTGAATTCTGCATTTGCTCACTATTTTCTTGATATTGGGAGCTGATAAAATAAAAGCTTATATTTATGTCTTGAGGGCCCAGTGAGGCAAATAACCAAAGTCCCACTGTTTTCAGGATGTTCTTAAATATTTGCTGAAGTGATTAACTTACTTAAGGTCTTGATGCAAAAAAAATGCATTTCTAGCAACAAATATGTATTGTTGTTATTATTAATCTTATCATGTGTTTCATGCCTGTATGTGCTAATGCTTGATGCATTATAAAGACATACAGTATGCAGAAGAGATGGATTTTCTCCATGTGTGGATGAAAAAAGAAAAAAAAGAATTTTCCCCTTATTTTTAGGATGTCTGGTATAGTGGAAGACCCCTGAAGGAAAGTGTCTTGCAGCCTTGTTGTTTGGGTTTTTGTGGGGTTTTTCTAATTTTTTTTTTTTCATAGCCTTCTAATGCAGGAAGTCAGGGTACTTCCCCCCCTGCCCTCATGAGAGTGAGACCACATGCACCTCTTAAGCTACTCAGTTTACTCAGACTATGTGCTTGTTAATTTGTGAATGACTTCAAGGCACTCGGAGCATTAAAGGAAGTCTCCTCCTGGAGGTTTTTAAAAGAGACTCTCCTGGATTTTTTGAAGTTGAGATATTTGTAGTTTGCATGGGCTTGTTTTTTCCTGAGTAAATGTGTGCTAAATGCTAATGTTTGCATTATAAATGGGTGTCTTATAGTAGGTGTGATGTTTAACTGGCATCCAAGATTCAAGAACAGAGCATTTGATCTGTGTTAGGTGAACTGTTCAAAAAATTCTGGTCTCTTTCATTATTTTAACCTCCAAAGAAGAAATCCCATATAGGATAAATGTTTAAACATTGAGGCAAACGGACAAACAAACAAACCAATCTTTTATCATTGTTGGTGGGAAAAGTGTGCCTTATATTTTGCACGACTCACGAGGAACAGCTGGCACAGTTCTGGTTGTGAGCGATGTTTTGGTTATTTGATGTTTTCAGGAGGAGAGAGAAGAGCTTGTAGCTGAATGGTTTCTCTGGCAGTTTCTTGGCTTGAACTTCAGGATGAATGTCAAGTGAAAATGCCAGTGAATGACACTGACCAGGACATGCTTGTGTGACACTTCTCTTCCCTAGACTAATTTAGTTATGCCCTGCTCCACGACAGTTGACAAGTTGTTCTTGAAACAGTAGGGGATCCCAGAGGGACCAGATTTGCTCTTTGCCCACCTTGGCCTATTCACCTTCCCCACTGCCCTGGGAGCCTTTGCTGCTGTGCCAATTATAGCCATGATCGGGGCTGTCTTTAGTGGATATTGATATCTGAACAAAAAAACGAAGAGTCTGGTCTTGATTGCTGATGTCTTTGCAATTTGGTTTCCTGTGGCGTGTTTGTACAGATGTCATGGCTGGTATTCCCCTGCTTTTCAATAATCACGACCATATTGGGGGGCGGGAGGACAGGACTGATTTGCTGTGAGTTTGCTGCAGGAGCTCACACCCCACTCCTATGGCTGTGCTTCTGTTCAAGCTTCGCTGCCTAACCCCCTGCTTGGGATGGTGACTTCTCTTTCCACCTGTCCCTCTTCAGAAGGGGCTTGTGATCCCTCAGTCTCAGCCTAGGAGAGCTGTCATTACAGCAACTATTGTCATGTGGTCACATCTTGTCTGCAGATTGAATGAGTGCCTAGGGGCACACAGAAAACACCTCAAAGGATAAGGACAATGGAGACCCTGAATAAATGACCACCATCTCAGTGGATCCTTTGTACAGGATATGTGTCCTGGATACCCCTTCTTTCCTGCAGACAATGTTCTTTGTATCCTGCTGAGCATTTGCTACTGTGTCCAGAGCTGGTGCAGTACAGCCCAGCCATGACCCACTCTGATCTGCACCGGAGGAGCTGCAAACAAACAGCTCCAAGGGAAAGGAGCTGGAAGGACAGATTTGGGCTCTCTGCTCACCCTGCTGTGTGCTTGGTCATAGACAGCAATTTCAGTCACGCCTTCATTCCCGCTAGACTGAGCTGTGCTATCTATGTAAAACAAGTTGCTTTACAGTCAAACGATACCATGAGTTCCTCTATCACTCCATCCTTTCTGCCCCAGGCAATACCCTCGCTCTTATTTCAAGACCTTTTTCCCACATGTCTGACATGTTCAGGGGTGGAGTTGGGAGCATTTAAATCCTCTGACTTTTTGTGGGCAGCAGGACTGGAGGAGCAGTCTGCTCCAAACTTCCCCTCAGACTACTTGCAGTCATATCCAAATGGCAGTGGGGAAGAAAGAGAGGCTGATTGTATGCTCTCCAATTTTCTCTATTAGAAGATCAAAAGAATTGCTGCCTTTGCTGGCAAATCTCAAGGATGAATTGTGGCAGCCAGACCAGTACTGGTCTGTGTTGAACTGTAGTCACCCAGAATAAATCAGCACTAATTGCAGTCTAGGGCTGTGATTCCAGAGGGGCTGCTTAAGCACCACACAGTGACCCCCCTGACTGCCTGGTTGTTAAAGCTAGCGGCAAAACTCCCAAGGACATCAGGAGACACAGGGCTAAGGCTGCACCCTTATGTGCTTTGAAGCCAAATACCTTGCTGCCTCTCTGAGGAAGCAAGACTGATAATGTGGTCAGCATTGTGTTGCCACCTTTGGCTGTGTGTAGCTGCCCCAGTATCATGGGATCCAGAGGGAAGGTGATACCTTGGCTTTCTGTCCACAGGAGAGCTGCACAAAGTTGCACTGGTGGCCTTGGAGAAGATGGGGTGGCTGCAGGTTCAGGTTCTTGTTCTTTCCCAAATTTACCCATGGCAAGATCTGCCACCCATGGTGACAGGGGCTATCTCCTGGCCCCATGGTCAGCTGAGGCACCATCCAGACTGACCATTTCCACTGTGGCCGAGTAAATTGTTGTTCTTCAATTGTTCTCACCTAAGATGATTCCTCTTCTCTGTCTCTAGAGGCAGCGGCTGCTGCCACATGGGTGATCTTATGTTATCCTGGCTTAGTATTTTTTGTCACAAGAGTGCAGGGGATCAGTAAAATATTCCCACAATGCAAAAATATTTCTATTATATAAAATTTTATTTTAATTTCCTTCTCACTGAAACTATATTTGAAACTAATGCAGTTTTAAATATAAATGAAATATGTATAGTATAAGTTTCAGATTTTCCTTATAAAGGACAGACAAGAATTCAAGTCAGCTTAGAAACCCAATTAGCCTGAAGATGTGAGTGCTGGACAATTTTGAAGAACATTTCTTAGCTGCTATAAAGAGAATAACTTTTTCTTCAATAAAACAAGACAAAGATTGTGAACAACATCGGTGCAAAGACACAAATGTGGTCTCCAAGAAAGCAAGGGGGATGGCCCACCTTCCTGCCACTTGTCCCAGGGGAAAATGCTAACAAGAACTGCAAGTATGAATGGAACTGAAATGGCTGTGGTGGGAACATGGCTTGAGCCATGGGAGGTGGTGAGGGCTGCGGAAAGCAAGCCCAAATACTCCTTCCCCTGCACACACCAGTCCCACTAGGCTCGGGGGGAAAGACATCCCCCTGCATTAAGTTAAGCGGCCGGAAAGCTGAGCAAGCACACGGTGAGGTGGGCTGCAGTGGGGCTGAGCTGAAAGTGAGTGTTCTCTGCTGGCTCTGCTGCCTCTTCCCAGGACCTGTCTAGGACCAGGTGATGCCTCTTGCACCATAGGGGATGGCAGCACAGGGCCAAGCCTTGGCCTTGCAAGCCGAAGGCTGGACACCAGGTCCCATTTGTTCAGTTATTAAGAGAAATTAAAAGTAACCCTTGGTCGACTGTTAAACGTGATGCTGAGAAGCTGACACCAATCACTCTTGCACTTGACCCCTTCAGGGTAATTTATAAATACTGGCTAGCTAATCCTCCCTGTGTGGCTTTTTCCACAACGAGGGATTTTTCACCTCTTCTCTCCCACCTCCATTTTGTACAGATTTGATGTGAGATAGGATCCTGTGCCTGTTTTCTCCAGGTGTCAGTGGCCAGGAGTGGGCCTGGCTGTGTCCATGTGATGGGATGGGGCAATATGGCCAAGCAGGACACAGGTGAGTACCACAGCCTTGGCTCAGGAGAGAGATTTATAAGTAGCACACCACATTGCTCTTCTTTTTATAAACAATCGGAAATGTCTTGATGCCAGATGCTCAGCTGGTGTAAATCAGCAGAGCACCACAGATTTATACCAGCTGGAGCACTGGCCCCTGTGCCCCAGTGGGAAGGGGATGGGGGAAAGGGAGAGAGGCTGTTTCTGCTAACTGTTCCACCGACCTTCCTTCTGGGTAAATATCTCCATATGTTAACAAATGCTAATTAAAACCAAAAGCACAGAGGAGCTCTCAGGATGTGTGTGTAATAGAAGCACCCCAGGATCCTGCACTGCTGTAATCTTTCCCCTCCCACTGGATCTCACCTTTTATTTGGTGTTGCACCTCCCTGACTGATATTTAACCTTGCTCCTGGTGCTCTTTGTTGGAGTTTTGCCATGCATACAATATTGCTCTGATGGGTGTAGGACTGGAGTCTACAGACACCTGGGGGCAAGCCCAGATGTTTCACTGGTCAAGGGGGAAAATATGTTTTGTTGCAGCATGCCTTGCAGTCATGTAAGTAACTGTGCTCATCAATCAGGAGCTTTAGGGAAAGGGACTCTGGAAATGTTGTCTGTTTTGGCTTTCAGGTGACCACCACTGTCTCTGTGGACTGGGATAATTCAGAGCTTGATCATTTCTCGGGGACAAAGGTGTCATGATTAAAAAAAAAAAAAANTAAAGAGAATAATAAATAAACATAAGTTTGCCTTGAGGTGAAGTGGAATTTTCAGAAGTGAGTTTTCAAAATATCTGTTTGTACAAGGGCTAGAGTATCTCCAGGGGAGGCTGCGCATTGGCGCTGTCGTGCTGGTATTAAAATGACATTTCCAAAGTGATGGATAGGATTTAGTATCTGATTACTGTGCTGCCAATAATGGCAGTTGCACTGTTATAAGGTGTGGGGATAAATATGTTACATATTCTCAATGCGTCATATAGCCAAAACTTTTTGGGAAAATTCAAGTATATGTGATGAGTTTCTGGAGACACCCTAGCATTTCACAAGGGGGTCCACACATTGATTAGCAAAGCACTGACGTGCTCTCTTTTACTCAAAAGCCTAAGGATCCATTAGGGGTTTTTAAGTGTCACTGTTTGCATTTGAAAGTGCTGGCTTATGTGTTTGTATTAGAAATAGACCCATGAGAGTTGCAGCAATTTACGCCGGGCGGTGTAACAAAGGTACATGTGCCCAAATATAACGCATCTCTTTATTTCTCAGTAAGAGCGTCTTCCCATTGTCATTAAGTCAGTGGCAAAAATCTTGTTCATTTCTTGTGGGTCAGAGGTGGATACAAAGTACTGTTTCCCCAGCCCATCAAGTCAGCCTAGTATTTTTGCAGTAGTAGAAAGGCAATATATGCAAGAAAATAGAGGTGACTTGTAAAGCAGCAGTCTAACATTTGGGCAGTGCATAAAATGAATGTAGTTTAGGTACCCCAAAGAATGGGAAGAGAGAAGACCCTGAGTATACCTTGACTCATCCAGAAACACCCAAAAGATGATACTCTAACTTCTGTGTGTTTTCTCATCAGTTTTCACAGCCTTTCAGTGTTGCTGAAGTATTTAGTTTGGATACATTTATGGAGATTGCCATCTATTACTCCAGGTCTTGCTAGCTTTTGTCTCAAGTGACACTTACTGTGAGCAAATTAACACTGAAGCCAAATTTGTTTTGTTGTGATGTCTCTGCAGCAGGTACAGCTTTTGTAAACAGATGCTGCAAGAGAGGTAGGTTTTTTGCATCACTCTAGATCTCTTGAGAACTAAAGTGTTCAGGTGAATAACTGGTTGAGAGACAAAAGAAATACCATTAGCTGAGAAGTATTCTCAGACTGTCTCTTCTTAGAAATTCATTATTTATACTCTGTCTCTTTTCTAGAAATTTTGGCTGAAAGTATACCACAGCAATTCCTTTTCTTTATGCTCAGTTGAAATCCATTTCATCCACACCACATGTAACTCAAGTGGCTAACAGGTACCGCACAACCAATTTTTGAATTTTTACATTCATAGGCAAGTGTCAGCTGAATTCTAAAAATATATTTTGTTTGTTTTCCATGCACTTCATCAAACTATTTGGTGGTGATGTTTCATTTTTGAAAACAAAAATAAGCCTGATCTACAGCCCTGCCAAAACTCTTCCAGGAGTTGAAAGACCTGTCAAAGATGCACACTTGCCGGAGCTTCCTTACTCTCCTGAGTGAGCAGCATAGTCCAGTTTCTTTTGTCTGACCTTCATTCTGTTGCTGAAGGGCTATCTAGTCTCCTTCATCACCTGCTGCTACATGTTCCGTATTACGGGTGTTCCTTGTTAAATCTCAGTGAAATACAATGGTCTATGAATAGTGTAACCTAACTTTTTTGGCCTGTTGGATATAGCTTTTCTCCTGCTGTCAGCTGGATGGTTCATTAGAACACACACATAGTACTTCCTTGGGCTGGTTAAAACCTACAAGGATTGTATTTCACTCTACAGCATCTCACTTTGCCTTAGACACTAATTTTTCCTATCGCATTTTTTCAGTGGCACGTCACAGTGCTGCAGATCAGCCCTCTGCCAGGATCAGTGAAATCTATGGGTGTATTATTCCATACCCCAGCCTTACCATTTCCACCCAGACTCCAATGAATGTCAGCATCATTGTAAGGTGGATTGGGGTCTGACAGTAGGCAGGTTGCACCTTGTTTTGTATTTTGTCCAGTTTTGTTGCCTTCATGTTCCCGGAGCTGAGGGACTGACATTGCCCATCCAGCTGAAACATGTTATTGTTTTTTGCTGTAGTTGCTTTGAAGGCCTGGAAGGAAGTGATGTTGGCAAAGTGGAAACAGTCACATCACAGACACTGTCAGGCTCTACAAGTCTAAGCACCCAGGACTTAAAAAACACACCTACAGACACAATGGAAGTGATGCCAACATCAAACCAGTCATGGGTACTATGCTAGCTTGGGACTGGCACTGACTGCACCATGCAGTGATCTCTGGTATGGGGGTAGAAATCGCCACCAAGCTGTGTGCTCTCTACTACTACAAGGTGTTATGCTGGCAGGAGATAAGCAGTCTCCAAGATGCACCATGAGCTGTGCAACAGCACAGTCTTTATTAGGCCTCATGTCAGCATTGATGCTGCATCAATGTTGAAATACCAATGGGTTAACATATGCATTCTCTCCATACTGTGTCTCTCCAGGTTGTGTGCAAGATCTTGTTTTTGGATCCAGCCTGCTCTGAATCCCTTCAACTACCGCAGTGCTGGCACAAGCGATGAAGAAAGGGGATTATTTGAAGCAAATAGCCTAAACCTAATCTATGGACAAAATCTTCTTACTACATTGAGCTGTAGATAGAAACGGGCAGCAAATGCTGATGTAGGTTTGTCAACAAAATTTTGGTGGACAACTGGTAATGGACTTCACCCTAGGCTTGCATCCTAAGCCAATTGCTGTGCAGATAAAAGCAGCCCTTTCAAGCTGTTCCACTGGGGTTTAAAAGCTAAACTGAGAAAGCTTCACTAGGGAACTTGATCTCTTGTAGTGTTTATTCTCACAAACCAAGAGCAGCAATTAATATCTCTTTCAGATGGTGAGAATCTCTTTCAGATGGTGAGAATAAACAGTCTTGTAGACATGCAGAGGAAATGGAAATGACACATGAATTTTAATTAACCTTCTTCTCCTCGGCTTTACTGCATAGTGCCAAAATATAGCTATATGGATCTTTTGGTTACATACCTTGGCATCTTCCTGAGCTGCTGGCTTTGGTTGAAAGCAGGTGAGTTTCACATGTGTACCTGAGATCTGTGTGTTTCTTGTGGGCTGATTACCAGAAAGGTGCCTGAGCCCTTGGTGCTTTTGCTCCATCTGCATATACCCCGATACTTTGAAGAGATCCCTATTTTTAAGCACAACCATAAGAACAAGAAATCTCTTAATGATGTTATTTATTGTGATAATGTTGACCGTTGCTCTGATTACAGTCTCAAGCAGTGCTTAGTCTTGCCTGGATGCTTTGTGTATGCTGATATAAAACAGTATGGCCGAAATTCTGATGTCACCTGCGGCTGCCACGCAGTAATTCAAAGGAGAAGGCATTAACCCTTTCTAGAAAAATCTCTCCATGAAGGGCAGATGTCTTCTTGGTTGGACAGCTTACTCAGCCTAATTATTCACGTCTGTACCTGCTTGCCAACCCCACTTCTTACTGAGGTAAACTGGCACTGCTCCATGGAAGTTGGAGAAGCAGTAATTCTCAGTGCTGGCAGCAGATAATTTTGACCCTTTTTCTTGGACTGTGCTTTATTTTATCAACTTCATGTCTTCGAACATCTGGTCCCATAAAAGCGTTGAGCCACAGCAATGGGGTTTCTATAAATACATTTCTCCCATACGGAGATTGACGGCATTCAAGTTGCAAAGTGTTTCGAAGCCATGTGGGAGGAGGGAGGAACAAGGTGAAGGGGGAGGCAAGGTGTCTTATTTCCCCTCTCACCTCCTTCATCTCAAACCCTGATGTCCTCCAGGATGTGTTTTTAGTGTTAATGGCGGAGGTGCTCCAAAGCGGCAGTAAATGTGGGCCCCAGATGTGCTAATTCAGTCTGGGCCAGGCAGGGGAAATGCATGTATTATCTCACTCACCAGGATGTAGCTCTGACAGCTCCAGTTTAGGCTAAATCTCTGCTCCTGTATTTCTGCCCTCACCCCCCTCCACTGGCCCTGGCTGGGCATCCTCCCTCTGGCTCTTTGACATGGGCACACCTGGCCCCTTGCAGCTCTGAGCTTGGGGAGCATCTGAGACTCACTTGCCCCCTGAGCACTCCAAGCATCTGAGACTCACTTGCCCCCTGAGCACTCCAAGCAGTCTTGAGCCAGGTCTGACCGCTGCTGCTGCACAGGGAGGAGGCCAGAGGAGCTGTAATGTAATGGAAGAGAGTGCACTGGTGTAGGCAGCCTTTGGAAGAGATGGGTCCTACATTTAACCTGCTTGGAAGGTTGTGTAATTCAAAGCAAAAAATTGCTACCCCTTCCCATGTAGACAGATGGCCTCATGGGTGACTAGAGGTACCAAAAACGTCACTGTTTGAAAGGTGTAGGTATATATAACATGTATCACTGTCACAGAAGATGAGGAGGTTGCCCTTTCTTTTGTTCTGCAAAACACAGCCCTTGTGATCTGAAGCATGTGCTACTGTACTATTGATTTACTGCTTGATTATAATGACATTTCATAACACAAGTGTTATTAAAGACTTGTTAATCTTCCTTAAGGATCATATTCCTCAAAATGTTTGAGCAAAATGCTTTGCGTTTATCTTTAAGTACCTATTTAAATAAACTCAAATGACTTGCTGTATCAAGGTTTTAATTACCAGTCGCTCTACTTAGTGCAGGGCTTGTGGCTTCTTTCACGTCCTTACAGGATTTCTGAGGTTTTACGCAAGCCCTGCTAGACTTCCAGTATTTATGTCACCCCTTCCCTTGTATGTCTCTCTCAATCTCAGTGCAGAGAGGACAAATACTTTCTGAAGTATGCCTGACTCGAAGCTAACTGGATTTTGCTGAGGTTTGTAAGGGATGGCGGATTAACAGCCGTCCTTGTGAATTAGCACAGAAAATATTTTTCAGCATATGGGACATTGATGAATGAGTGCTATGTGTACCAGGCACACGGCATTAACCATCTACATTGTGTCAGTGTCTAGAGGTGGAAAGAATCTTACAGTCCTGTTGTCCAGGGAATTTGCCAACATCCAGAACATTCCCAGTCCAGAGCAGACATTACATATTCAGCAGCATGGTCTACTAAACTTTTTGTGTTGTGTTATTTACCTGACATGCACTGAGGGATTTGTTTTTAAATGACAATGCATCTTGAGATACTTCATGAAGGTATGACATTATTTCTGCTGTGATCATCTGAGAATGCTTACTTGCAGAAGGGGGTGCAGAACTCAGGTTTTCTACCTGTAGTGCCCTATAACTGTGAGCAGCAGTGAGTCTTAACAGCCTTACACAAAACCCTTTGATGTGACTGGAAAGTCTAATACAACCTAGTGCTATAAGGCACTGACACCTTGGCTGTGCATTTAATCTTTGCAGTTTAACTTAGTCTGAAACCTGATTTTAGCTCAAGTATAAACAGCCTTGTAAGTGATCTTCTCTGTTAAATCTAGTCCTATGTTTAGATTAAGTTTGCAATAGTACAGACACAGGAGTGGAAGAACAGGCTACCCAGAGATGCAATGGAGTCACCATCCCTGGAGAAATTTAAAAGACATGTTGATGTGGTTCTTAAGGACATGGTTTAATGGTGGACTTGGCAGTTCTGGGTTAGTGGTTGGATTTGATCTTAGAAGTCTTTTGCAACCTAAATGATTCTATCATTTTACAGAGCACATATCCTTTAAAATGTCACTTTACCATTTTTAAAAACTGTAGAAAATTGCATGAAAAACTCCGAAAAACGTGGAACCCCCTCCTCTCCTTGTAAGGTTTGAAATGGGCTTTCTGTCTTTCTTGAAATGGTCACAAAATCTTTTCATGTCAGTATCATATACCTCTTACAGAATATTAGTAGTAAAGTTAAGGAAAAGTAGTTGGTAAAAAGCATACAGGCATCTCTTATTTTTGCATGGCCCTCTATTTCTTATGGTGGTTAACAAGAAATTGACTGTTTTTTCAGGATCCTTAGGCAGTTTGTGTGTCTGTTCTCCTCTAGACAGGTGAGAGAGAGGTGGAAGAAGGAAAAGCTACCTCATGTCTACCAGGATGAGAGCCTGCATGCCAGCCACTGCCCTAAAAAGACAGGCTAAGAATGTTGTGGCTGTGCAGTCTGGAGAAGAGAAGGTTTTGTGGAGACCTCACAACAACTTTCCAGTATCTGAACGGTCCTACAGAGAAGCCAGAGAGGGACTCTTCATTAGGAAATTTAGTGATAGGACAAGGACTAATGGGTACAAATTGAAAGAGGAAATTTATATAAGAGATCAGAAAGAAACTCTTTACTGTGAGGATGGTGAGACACTGAAACAGGTTGCCCAGAGAGTTTGTGGATGCCCCAGCCCTGGCAGTGTTCAAAGCCAGGTTGGATAAGGCCTTAAGCATCCTAGTCTAGTGGGAGGTGTCCGTGCCCATGGCAGGGGAGTTGGGACTAGATTACCTTTAAGGTCCCTTCCAATTCCTTAACATTCTATGATTCTATGTGCTCTACATTTACACCTTTGTGTGGGAATTTCACAAGCTGTTCTGTGGCATCTTGTCATCTTGTTTGTTTCTGCCCATAACCTGATGTGGAAGTTTTTTTAAAATTATTTTTAATTTTAGTTACAGTGGTGTGAAAATGTACATTGATTTTTTTTAATTTTTTTTTCCCCCAGTCAAGAAGGGGAGGAGCTGGTTCTATTAAACCAGAACAAACCTGTCAGCTGTATATAAGCAGGATTGCCTGAAACCTAGTGTTAGACTGATTTAACCTTCAGTGTAGAATTTCTCAGCTGACTTAGGCTGGAGCAGCTTTATGAACAGAAACCCTGCACTGCCATAGGCGAGTTTGGTTGTGCAAAAGGTGCAGTGTGTGCCAGCAATGCCCCCTCAGTGGCTTAGAGCAAAGCAGCGCAATTAAATCAGGACTAGTTGTGAATGGAAGAGGCCTAGGAAGGAGAGGAGAACCACAAGGAAGGCAAGAGACTGTTCATGGTGCTAAAATGAAGTGCTTTGCGTTCGGCTGTAAATTGTGAAGCAAGAAGTGGCTACCAGAGAACCTGCAGGTGCAGGCAGTGGCAGCTCGCATCGCTGTGCTTTATTAGTACTCTTAACTCGCCATTCATGTAGCAGGGCAGTCAGAATAGCCACAGGGGGTTTTTACTGCTTCTGGGTAGCAGAGGTATGAACATCTGTCATATTTAAGCTAGGGAATTCCTCCTGTTACCTTCCACTGGTGGAAACTTCCTGATGAGCATGTTCCCTCTTTTGCACGCTTAAATTTCAGGGTTTGGAAATCAAACACTCTCTTTCCTCTGAGTTTCTTTCTGTCTCACAGTGCCAACATTGAAATATTTTATTCCCCACCACAGGGTGTTTTTTGATGTTGTCATTGATGATTGTTTTCATTTTTGGTGTTTTCTTTGATGGCTTTGAGTCAGCTGTCTTAAAAGAGGAAGGTTTGACCATCTGGTTCTGGGAACACTCAGCATCTAACAGTCGTGGTCGGTTTGCACATCATCCTAGGCCGGGTTAAAACAAACACAACCATCGTTCTTGGAAAATAAGATGCACCAGGTGTTAAACAACCTCTGTGAGCTCCAGGAAGAGAGGATGAAATTTATGCAGTACTTGAGAGAGATCTAGGGATTAATGGAGGAGTGTTACAAAATGACATTCTAGTTTCCTTTGCATCTGATGCCTTATTTTGAAAAGGAAAGGGTGAAAGAAATAAAACCCAGCTAAGAACCCAAGGGATAATGGTAACCCTGAAAACTGTGGACTCGTTGTCAGAGGAGCTTGCTTTCTTTTCTTTTAACATAACTTTTTTCCCCAATATGTTGACTCTCTAGGTGTGGTATACAAATCACCCTTCTGACAGGGAATGAGGACGTTCTCAGAACTGGCCATGAATTGCCGTACACAAGAACGTGTAATTAGAGGGAGCCATCAGAAAGACCTGTACAGCCCCTTTTTGCGGGGGTGCAAGGGCAGGAATGCTGAGCTTTCAGCCGGCATTGTTCCCCTCACCATTCAGCTGGAGTGGTAGACTGTTAAAATTTCCCCCAGTCCCCAGCCTGCTGGTGCTGCTCATTCCTGCTCTGTCGGGGGATGTAGTTTTTTTTCTGCTTTTTTTATTAATCTATATTTTTTAAGGTCAATATATCTTCCAGAGTCTCCTGCAAACCTGCAGGCTCACGTACTTCATTTTTTTTCTTTCTTCCTTTCTCTCATTCTTTCTTTCTTTCACAAACATTAACCCTTCTTTTTACCCTCTCTCTTTCCTTCCAAGTAGCCTTTGCTCTGCTTGTATGAGCAGCTGACAAAGAGAATAAGTAATTTCTTAGCCTTTCAGTGTTGAACTGCTTCTGTTTTTGTGAGTGGCCTTTGCACCTGTTGTGATAAGCAGAGCTCCCTTCACAGCAGCACTGAAAGGGTTGCAATCTCTTCCCCCCCTCCCCGTCCTTTAAACTTACTCTTTCTTTCTGTGAATACCAATAATTAAGGAAAGCGCTTGAGTCTGCACTGGATTCTTTAGCCTGACAAAACCTAGTATTTATATAGATTAGAATGAACAGGGAATGAGCCAGGGCACATTTCTCATCAGCTTGGTGAGAACCGTCTGAAGCAGGCTTATTGTGTGAACAAAACAGGATGACCAGTTCACTTAACTAAATTTGGCTTTACCCCGCCCAGCCTTGTCTGTCCTGTTTATACCTCCAAACCTCCTTGTGTGAACTTGCCCCATCGTGTGCGACAAAGCATACAAAACAATGTGTGCCACTGAGAAAAAAACATAAATCGCTGATACTTAGCATTTTTGAAAAATGTGCTTTTTGGTGTGCTTTTTGATATGTCCCTTCTTGCTCTGGTTTGTGAAATACTTGTAGCTGTGCTGCTTTATTTGCTCACGTTCGGTCTCCTGGGGGCTTCACTCACATGCTTTGGGCCTCCCCCTCTGCCTGTGGCTGGTGTGCCAGCTCCAAGCCAGGGGAACCCTTGGCACTTGAGGAAGGATGACTAACATCTTGAGTGACCAACCCTCAGCACAGATCTCAAAAAAGGGCACCATGGACCAAAAAAAGAGAGTGGAAAGGCTATCCAGCTGCTCACACAGTACAAGAGAAGGCCTTGGCTGCTGTTCAAAGCTGTTCTGAGTGAGTGTTTCAATTTAATTCTAAATTAAAAGCAGCCAGTGTTGTATAGCACAGGGAAAAGATTATGTATTAATGCTTTTCCCCCTCACATAATCCTAATGATCGCACTAAAATAAATAAAAGTTAAGCCTTCTTCCTCTCTTTCCCCTGTTGCTGTATTATGCTGTGGCGAGCAGCCAGGTTTTTGTAGGTGAAAAGAAGACAAGAGAGATCCCCAAACTGCCAGACTGAGAGGGGAATTGTGCACAACCAAGCTTCACTTAGACCTCTTCCCTCCTCCTTTGCCACTGACACACTTTGCTGCAGGCTCCTGTTGAACAATAAGCAAGAGAAGATGCCCTTTAGCAAAAAGCCTGAGAAAAATTGTGGTTGCCAACAGAAGAAAGCAGAGGGTGGTGAGGTGGTGACTTACTAATGTGTACACGGGGAGATGTGTCTGATGGCTCCTCCAGGAACCCTGGTGTTTGTTCCTGTGGGAGCAGGGGAGTGATGCTGTGCTGTGCTCTTGCTGGAAAATGTCTGTCTTCTTGAGAACCGGTGGTGGTAAGTGAAATTTCTTGGGATGCTCTGTGGTCATATTTCAGTGAGCTGAGGGGATCTGTCCCCTTTGGTGGACGCAAAATGAGATCAGAACGTGGCAGGCTGCAGCATGAGGCAGGCAGCCCTCGTCATGCTCTGCTGGAGGGGGTTATGGGGTATGCCACATCAGCTCTCCGTCAGCCCACGTGGTACCTGAAGAGCAGTGGACACACCCATGCAGTGCAAATCCATGCTCCAGGTGCAGTGTCATTTAGGACTTGGGTGGTGGTTTAAAAAAACAGCTGGGAATTAAACACCAAGTAAGTCACTCCCCCTTCCTCCTGCCTCCCTCCAGTGAGAGGGACAAAGGCAGACTATGGTTTGAGGTAACAATTTACTGAAAGCAAACAGCAATGGAATAAGAAACGTGCAGCAACAGCAACAATATTAGCAAGAGAAGGTGGTTTACACATAAAAGGTGTTCAACTCGGTCTTATGTGGCCACCAAAACAAAAAAAAGGATGGCAGATGATCCTGCTGCTTGGCAGCAACACGCTCAGGTTACTCCTATCACAAAGACAAGATGCCTGAAAAAGAAGCATTTGGACAATACTCTCGGGCACATGGTGTGACTCTTGGGGATGGTGCTGTGTAGGGCCAGGAGTTCAGCTCCATGATCCTTGTGGCTCCCTTCCAACTCAGCTTATTCTGTGATTCTGTGAAGACAGCAGGTGCTCTCTCACTGGTATTCCCTGTCCCCAAGTCTGAGACAACAAAAACAATGACGGACAACCCCACAAAAGCTAGATCATGCAGACAGAACAGTGTTGCGGTTTAGCACTTGCTGAGTGACTGTGCTTCCTTGGTGTGTGCCTGCAGTATCCCAAATTCCCGTGACTTCCACCAAACAGGCCAAATCCCTCTCCTGATGGCCAGGTAGGAATAGCTCAGCACAGGGGACCTGCTCAGGCTAGGAGGTCCCCACTGAGAGGGCTGAGTACTTGCTGGCATGTGGTGGATGAAGGATGCTCCTCTCTGCTTGGGCAACCCCAGTGGTGCTTCTGGTGAGGGCTCCACAGCTGCTATGAAGCTGGAACATCAGGCATTGACATGCAGGTTAAGAGGACCTGAGCCAGCAAGGAAATGGGAAAGATTACAGTTAAAGTGGTGCTTGCGTTGTGTCTTTCCTGCTCCTCTTGCAGAGCTGTAAATAGGGAGAAGACTTTAACTCTAGTGATTATTTCACAAATTTATGTTTTCTTGCCTCTTCCCCCTTTCCTGATTTAATGTGTCAGGGCTCAACATCGTGTCCTTGTCCATCTGTGCCTGCCCTGTCCTTTCGTTGGGAGATCTGATTGAGTAATTAGTTAACTTGACAAATGCTTTGTTCAAATAGTAGCTGTGGTGGAAATGCCTCTGGAAATGAAGTGCTGTACACATTCCCTCTGCCAGCTACAGACTCTCCTGGGCACCCAGCCCATGTCCCACACTGCAGCTCCATATAGGTCCCACTCTGCATGTCTGACCATCTCCTCTCCGCCACCTCTCAGCTCAACTGGCAGTGTCCTTCTGGAATAACTGGAATATACTGAAGTATGAAACATGCTGGGAAATTACATAGTAAGGTTATGCCAAGAACAGAAAACTGTATTTCCTAGCTCCTGGTATTACCCTGTAAATAACAAACTTTCACTCTTTTAAACAGGTATCAGTGGCGATCTTCGTGAATTGCTCATGCATTTGCTGCCTATGGCTCAAGGAGAAATACGTACTAGTTGCTGACCATGGAGACACTATGTTAGAAGCATTTTATTTGGGCAAAACTTCCTGCCAGGCCAAATGCAGGGCAAATCCTGCAAAAAAAACCATGTGCACAGACATGCTTACCTGAATGTGTGGGAAAGGGGTGTCCAACTGTGCAGCTCTCTTTGGATGAACCAGACCCTAAAATAGAAACTTTTTCATAGAAAACTTAATGAGGGTTCATAAAACCTGGGTATTTATTTAGAAAACCTTGTGAACTTACCTTCAGCTTGAAACAAGGAGATAACATATAAACTCCAGAATATTTCTGCAGCTTGTTCTAGAATGAGAGAGCGAGGGACAAAATGATACAAAAGAGGAAAAATGCTTGTACTGCTGATGAGGCTCTTCTTGGCAGGTCTGAGGACCAGTGGTTCTGCTTTCTGTCACTCAGGACTCTCTGTGATGTGCATTTGATTAAAGCTCAGTGAGCATTTACACGCATAGTCCTACAAGCATGTTTGTGAGGCCGCTGAGCCTGGATCAGTGTCAAGTGAAATATACTGCAGAATCAGGGTAACCAGGATCCTGAATTCCTGGGGAAGCTTCTAAAGGGGCCTGCCCACAGTGGCATAGTGAAGCATGGGAAGGCGACTGCTTTGGTTGAGAATGGAGAGATGACAGATGTTAATTCTGACAACAAAGACACGGACACACTCAAACAGATTTACTTTGGTGGGGGGAGGGATGGGAAGGAGAGAATAAATTCCATCCCTTCCTTCCTGCCCACCTTATCTTTAATTTAAGGCTGATGGATTGATTACCATTTGTTATGATAAGTCCATATGTGTACAGATCCAACGGTAGGATTAGGTTCCTCCTCCTTTGTTATTTGAAGTCAATTGCAGTTCATTAAATCTCCCTCATCAGTTCCACCACCTGCTACTCTTCCTTCCCTGACCTGAAGTCACATGCTCATTTACCCTCTTCCCTTTGTTTTCTGTTTGTTTCTCTTTTAATTACATCTCTTGATCTTTTCCCCATCAATTATTTTGAGGAGAGAATTGGTCAGGAAACATCAATGCAAATGAAATTTTCGATAAGAATAGAAACAAAGATGTTCAAGGGAGCTTTGGTTTTCATTTTCTAAACAGCTCTGGACTTGTGCTTGAGATCCTGACATACCCTTTTCCCAGGGCATGGAGCAGTGTGCCTGCAGCACAGGAACAGGGTCCGTCCTCCCTTACTCACCCCTGCCTATGTTCAGTGAAGGTTTTAACAGGCTTGTTCAGGGCTTGGTGGAAGTTTTCAGCTTCTCCTATCATCCTGAAAAATCTTGCACTTGGCAATATCAGACCACGGTGACGTGCAGGTGGAAATCCCATGACCAGCAGTAAATTAAACATAGATGAAGACCCAGTTCTTTCCTTGGCTTCACGTGCATGGCCAGGCAGCTGGACTACAGGACAGAGCTGCTTGCAGGACAGCCCTCGCCCCTGCTTGTAGCTGAGTGAAATAGCAAGATGGATTTAATCAACAGGGTTTATGATTAATAGGCATTTCAGCCTCTTCTCAGGATCTCAGCCAAGGTGAAGGCAGTGGTGGGTCGGTGCCGTGCCGAGATGGGCTCAACAACCCCACCGCAGGTTGCACCGCAATGGGTTAGCAGTGTGTACAGGCCCAGGGGGATGGGAGGAGCCAGCAACAGCTGAAAAACAGGAGTGGTAGCACATTAAAAGCATTTGAGCACTCGTCTGACCAGGCACCTGTACCTCTCTCCAAAGCCAGTGTTTATAAACATGCTGTTTTTTCACTCATGTGAGGAGACAAGTCTTGATCTTGCTGCATGGAGCAGCTTCTGGCCTGTGGTATTGGGAGAACTGTGCAAAAACAAAGGCAGACAGAGGAGCAAGTGCTTTTTCTGCTGCGAGTAGACAAGCCTCAGAACAGTCTTAAATTGAGCTCTGAAGTTTAACCAGCTGTCTGGCAGGTCCAGACTCATCCCTTTATTTCTTTTCCCCTGGGTCACTAGAAATCCTCTTTTCATACACGCATCTCCTTGCTTTGCAACTGTCTGTGCTGCCTATTTGCAACATAAGAATGTGTGCACATGGGTTTAGATGTTGTTTAATCCCTAAATGGAGAAATAATCACAAAAACCAGGTGGCAGCTTTCAAGTCTGATGCCCCTTCTCTGGGATCAAGAAAGAAAATAAAACAGAGATCCATATGTTCATGTTCATAGGTACACATGGACAAGTAAACCTTGTGTCTCATTAACTGCCCACTTCCGCTTCTCTTAAGTGCCATTCCTGACTAGTCAAAGGGCTGTAAGCCATCCATATGCTGGGGTCACTGGAGTGTCTTGATCTGTGTGCTTTTATCACACTTTAAAAAGTTTTTTGAAAAGTTCACCCAACATTGCCATGCCATCAGAAGGGTTAATGCTACTTGAGGCATTTCAGATGCTGACAGGGCTTAACCTAGGCAACGCAGAGAAGGATCAGGTGACTCTTAAATGGACAAAAGTCCAGCAACTGAGTTAATTTTGGACAAGCAGTCGTTGGCCTGCATGCTTCAGTTGAATTTTATTCAAACCTCATAAATGTGCACATAGCTGGAAAGCCAGGAAGAAGTCTGTTTTCCAGAGGCCTTGGTGTGTGTTGCCTTTCCCCCATGGGTCATGTGGGATCATCTTTCTCCTGCCATTTCAGTGCTCTTGATTTTGTCCCTTATGGCAGCTTGGCAGAGCATGTCAGTCCAAGGGAAGCAGACTTGAACCCCAAACTTGCACTCTATCCAGAAGGGAGGGAAGGAGAGGAGATGCTGGTCTGACAGCCTTGTTTTCCCACACTGGCCAAAATATAGAGATGGGCAAGCTGGAAGGGGAGTGGTAGACTTGGTTTTTTTTTAAACAGATTCTGGAAAAACAGTTGATGGTGGAGGAAGAGAGCCCAACTGTTCAAGGATGATGAATTTCAAAAGGAGCATCCCCTTTCTCAGCTTAACTAATGGGCAGGGTAATGCTCCCTTAGTGTACACCTGGCAGGCTGGGACTGCTGCATCAGATCATTTATAAGTGACTTTTTGTTCCTTTCCTTTCAGTTTGAGTCTCAAAACACATTTGTGATTGTTGCCATGACTGGAGTTTAACTTTAGGTTGGACTGGTGATGGGATCCACCTGCCATGTGACCCGTGCTGTGGGAACAGGACTGGTAAAGATCTTTGTATTCCTGTCCAGACACCAAAGCTCTCCTGCAGTTTGTGTGCCAAAAAGGTTTCACCTCCTGTCATGGCTTGCAATTCTGTGATGCTCAAAGTTGCTCATCCAGCAGAGCTCCCCAAAAGCCAGGTTGGCTGTCCTTCTCCAGCCCGGGCTAGGCTGTGGTTGGGGTTAATCCCTCCCAGTCACAGATTCGGTGTAACTATGAAACATATTGTCTCTCATAGAAGGCTAATAATTTTATAGACTTTAATTTAAAGGGCCTGTTTGTTTTCAGAAACTTGTGCTTGGTTTCCTTTTTGCCCAAAGATGGGAGAGAGACTTTTTCAGGGGTCTGTGAAGTAGTAAAGTAAGGGTGTGTGCATAAAATGACCAGAGAGCCTTGCTGGCTGCATTCAGAGCCTTCCTGCATTCCCTGCTGTGGGAAAACCAGAAAAATACCTTCATTTAGCTGCAGAGGCATTGCAAAGTGCCAAGTTTTATTAAGGGTTGTGTTTTACCTGGGATTCACAGTGGCCCAGATGCCCTCTCTTTTTGCCTGTGCTTTGGTTATGGCTGCAATATTTTATTTATGTCTCTCTTAAATGAATCCAAGCCTTCAAATCCCAAGATCCACCGGCACCTTTTTTCCTCCTGCCTGACTGTTTTTGCTATTCTGGATGAGTAGCAATATGTTGCACCAGGTGCCAGGATGACAATGCAGCTGGGACAAGTCTGCCTGTAGGTGGAAGATCTGAATCCAAACTTGAAAAGCTGGTTTTACAATGAAGTAAGGTCTTCAGCTCCCAGTCTAGCTCTGGGTCAGATTTGCTTCTTGCTGCAGCCAAGCAAAACGTCCCCATGAACATGTAAATATGTCAGTGGGGAACGGGACATTCCCAGCCTGGAAGATACTGGTGCATGAGCATTTTACATGTGTATCAGCTTGAAGAAAGCATGTGACTGGGATATGTTTTGCAGGTAATATAAAGATAAACCTTTTGGGCAATCCCCCTCGTGCCTGAAATAACACCACATTTTATAGCAAGTTGTGAATACTTGAAAAAAAATCCCCCCTTCTAACTCTTAATCAGTCTCAGAAACCCCACTGAGATATAGGCTGGCAAAAAAGCAGTATGTCTTTCAGTCTCTGACAAAACAAAAACTCTTACTTCTTTCCATCCCTGGCCAAACATAACTGCCACAACGATTTTTTTGTAGTTTCTTTAAATCCTAGGTGAAGGTTTCAATGCACAAAATAAATGTGAGAGTTTTCGGGGTCTTTTATTCCCCCTCCCCCCCATTATTAATTATATCAAAATCCTAGAAGAGGAATATAGAAGGGGGTAAAAATTATTTTTGTAGCAGTAGGAACCCTGCCTTGACTGCTTTGGGTACATGAGTAGAGGCACTGAATATAATGAGGTTATTCATGTGCATAAAGGTTGTCGGATCAGACCCTATCTTTGTAAAATATTTAATTACATACCATCAGAATCATGTCAGCTATGAAAAAGCAATAAAAATACTAAAGTGTGTCAGTGAGCAGTAGCAGTAACTGTAGTGATATAAATGCATTAAGCTTTTAGGCATAGCTCACATACACTGAAGACAGTAAGTCAATGCTGGTTAATAATTTGCAAACAATACATCAGTACCATAGTGCATGTTCAAGCAAATTATTATGCCTGTTTTGCCAATTAGTACTCAAGTTATGCTATGTGACACCTTATTCCCTTCTTTGGGTGGGGAAGGGAAGCCACAGGCCCATCATCTGCTACTCGTCTCTCCAGTCAATGCTCAGGCGTTGTCTTCCTTGCTATGAGGGTGAAGGTTTTATTGCTTTACTTTGATTGATGGGCAAGAGGTAAAACGACCGTGATGATAAAAACAGGAGCAAGGCAATGCACTTCAGTTTGGCCGTGAAGTTACACGCGTGACAAAGGAAAAGCACATTGTCTGTAATGCTTTTGCCTGGGAACAGTTGGCGAGAGGGCACAACCAGAGCTCTTCCAAGCCACAGACTGGGAAGACGTGAGTTACGGAGTGACGTCAGGTTTTGTGCTGGCAGGCAAAGATGAAAGCAAGAGTCAAGATGAGAGCAAGCAGGGCATCCTCATCCCACACACTCTGGGGGAGTAATCACAGCTCTCTGGGGGCTTGCATCAGTGTTTGGTACAGCACTTTCCAGAGTTGCATCAGCTTGTACCTGCTTTGTTTGCACTGTCAGTAGAGACTGGAGTATTAATAACTGGTTCCACGGGGAGGGTCAGGCAACCCACAGTGGAAAGCACAAACTGAGATGGGAAATACCCAGAACATCTTGGAACAAATATAAACCATGGGGAGAGAGTGTGACAACAAGTGCAACTCCTTGCCCATCTGTAGCTGGCTTTGGCTGTGTGGGTGGGGTGAAGTGGGTGTGGAACAGGTTGTGATTTTACTTGAGGTCTGTAAATACAGAGTGAGTAGGAACAGGTAGCTGGAATAGCACTTCCTGTCTCTGAGAGCGATGCTGCACACAGGAGAAGCTGGCAATCAGAGGTCATGATTGAGTTACATTTCCATAGCAGGTTTATTTTGTGCTGCTCTTCTGCATAACCTGTGTTTTCACTCTGTGCAATTGGTCAAAAGCAAAATATGATTTTCTATGCATGTGTGCACAAACATGTTGCACGGCAAGTTCCTTTTTTCAGTCTTTGTTCAGCACACCATGCTGGCCTTCAATTGCTTTCCTGCTCTTTTTTCCCCCCCTTTTTATTATTACTTCTTGTTCCCTTTTTCTCCCCCTTCAACTGAGTGACTGTAATCTGTACCAAGTACATGCTGTAAATAACATAGATTATATTTGGTGGACAGCAGGGTGCAGGACTCAAGAGGCATTTCAAGAACCAGCAAAAGTGCCATGGCTGGCTTTGCAGCTTTTAGGTTGGATCATCTCCTCCTTCTTGCTGTCCCTTCCCCCATGATTTTCTGATGGCTGCTTCTAAATGGATTTTTATCAGGGGGGAAAGCAAAGTGGATGACAGCAGATGTGTTCCCTTAACAGGGTCTTTCCCTGAATGGCTCTGCTAATCATTATGTTTTGCTCCATAGGACTTTTTATTCATTTAACAGGTTTATTTCCAGATTACATATTTGTTTTTATACTGTTTCCTCATAAATACAGGCACTGTAGAAAAAGCTGGCCCCACCATATTTCATGCAGTATTTGTTTATAGAAAGTGGGCCTCACTGAACCTGCATATACAATAAATACCCTTTCAGGATTCCTAGGCAGGAATGGAGGGAACAGATGGCAAAACAGACCCAGGATTCCCGTTTACAAGGGGATCTTCAAATAACACAGGAGGAATGATAGCCATTAAAAAGCCTGCCTTCCAGTGCCTTAATTTTTGGCCAGAAAAATTGGATACATTAGCTGCTTTT